>CM038111.1:18875498-19078796 GCA_001642375.2 Mentha longifolia
CCGGCGGCGGCGCCAACACTGAGGACGCTGCTTCTTCCTTCTTCCCTTCCGTTCGCGAGTTCGAGTTGCTATTTTCAAGTATGAGAAGCTCTCGTAGATTCAGTAGTATTAGTTTATGGAGTATCATATAATTATACGTGTCTTGTTTTTAAAACACTATACTACACCCAAAGTCAGCGACTCATTTAAATATATAATTACGTGTGTTGCATTTGCATAATTGTTTTTTTTTTTTTTTTTCATTTAAATATTTAACATGCTGTACACCAAAATTTGTGATATGAAAAAGTCAACTGATTTACTGATATATAACATATCATTCATAATATGAATATGATAATAAAATTGAAAAATTAAAGAATATATGTTTTTGACTTTTCTTTTATTAGAAATTAAGACTTTCTTTGATTTGGTGTTGAGTTTGTGGTATTGGACTTCATTATGTTATGAATTTAGTATCTTTGGAGTTTAGTTAGCTATGAAATTATTATTTTTTTATTTAAGGCCTACGCCTCGATTCTTACGCCTCGATTCGAATCGATTCTTACGCCTCATGATGCTATAGGAAAACGCCTCGGTTCCCGATTTAGTCTTTTAAAACATTGGGGACGGGGACATCTTTTGGAACTGTGGTAGTAGTTATTTTTCCTAAAACAGAAGAATCATGTTCCCTTGTATTGCTTGATAGTATTTTTTTTTTTTCTTTTCTAAAGAAGCGTTATAATATTTATACTGCTTCTCATAGCATTTTGATATCAACTGAAATTGTGTTAAGGCTACAGCTTTCGAATAAGAGGATGATGAAATGCATGGCATGGCATTACATTATTTAAATCTAAATTTTTTTATTGAAATGCGATCAAATGCATGAAGGTTGATAAGAGCCACTGGGTTCTCTAATACAAGGAATCAGTAGATTTTATATCCCTTGCAATGTAATTTGAGATGTGACAATGTTGGAGGGACTGCGTGTAGAAACCGCAATTGATTAATTGCATTTTTCGAATTCTTCCTCATCCAATGCCATGCTATCAACTTGTTTCGACTTTGCCATCCATTTTCCGATGGTGATTTACAATACGTCACTTTCAATTCCTTGCAGAGCTGGTGTCAGATTGTCTGAAGTGTTGTGCTGAGGATTCTGACGATGCCACGAGCAAGGTATGTAATGAGCTCTGAATGTTTATAGTATTGCGTTCCAATGTGAAAGTTGCTCCAAAATTATTACAAAATATGTATACATATGGAGTAGTTCTGGTAGGAATCAATCCTTAGATAGGAAATATGAACAAATTCGGTGCATAGATTTTCAGTGATTGAGTGACCAAGTTTGATTTTCACATTTGGTGATGCATTTTTATTTGTGTGTTTAAATTACTGTGATCATGTAGTTAAATCTCCTCCTCCCCACCACACAAATTATTTCGAAATTCCAAGGATAATTAGTTTTGAGTGGTGAGTATATCTTTCACATATAAACTCTCTTTCTTTGTCCTAATCTGCCTTTACGAATTTATGTACTCGTTATACTGATTCTAGAATCAATTATCTCATTGTAATGGGTACATAGGTCATATACTCTGGTGCAATTTTAGAGGTCTGCATGAGGAAATTGGTGTTTTATCCCGAAATAGTTGGCTTTATCGAGGAAGAGAAGGATAAATTTCCTTCGGTCAGAGTTCAATATGTATTCAATTCTCCACCCAAGTTGATGATGTTGATGACGACGGACAACTTAAGGAAACCATCAGGTGAGCTTACTTTTGGGTTTTGTGTTTGTATTTATCGTGTTATTGTGCAAACCAATTTCAAATTTAGATATGATGTGGGATATATAGTCAATGCAGTTTAGTTTAGGTTAGGAAAGAGACGAGGCTTTGTAGGGAAACGAGTGTTCCTCCTTTTTCTATGCGATTCTGGCTAGGCGTTTGGCATATAATCATTTGTTTGACATACAACTTTCTTGCTGTAATGTAGAGTTGATAACTGGAAAAGAGAGCACATTCTGCAGTTTCTCAAGGAGAAAGTGAAGCCATCATCAGATATCTGATGCTCGATCTTTGCGGATTAGGGAAAAAAAATGAATTACTAATCTTAGTGGCTACTGTAGTATGGCCTGGATTGAACTGCATTTTGCTTCCTTTAAAATATAAGTTTGACAATTTTTATTTCGAAATTAGTATATCAATATACGTATCACCTACCGCGGATACGTCTCATGGGTACCACTTATATTTTGACTGTTTTATCATGATTTTTTCCTATTTTTTCGTTGATCATCAATTTATACTTTCTCCGGTTTTCTCAAGTTGAGTCGGGTTTTTTTTTTTTTTTTTTTTTTTTTTCCGGCAATTGTGGCTTGCGTTTTCAAGCGTCTTGATGATATGTTTCATAATAAATTTTTGAAAAAAAAAAAAATTTAAAAAGTTTTTTTAAAACTCATGATCAAGACGTTTGAAAATGTTGCTACAATTGTCAAAAAGAAATGATCCAACTTGAGAAGACCGTTGCGGATTTGGAGCACCACAACGATCCACATGCCTACGTAGCATCTTCTACATCCTTCATTCTTATTTGTCCTTTAGTAGGATTTCTATTGCTTTGTTTCTAATGAATGCCATGGTACCAACTGATCTAACAAAAAGATTGTACAATCTAACAACCACGAGATGAGCGCTGCAGCCATATGGCAAAATTACGCTCTTTCTTTCAAAATTGAATAGCTTACATTTAAAACAAAGTTAGAGCAATGCTCTTTCATCTCATCTTATCTTTTCTTTTCTTTTTCTTTTTTATTTCACTCTTTAATTATGCTTGTCAAATGCAAGTTTTATTTATACATCTAGAGTTTGTCGGCGGTGTCCTTGAGTAATATGTTATGCAATCGTTAGAGTCGAGCACTTGGAGCTACGACAACCGTAAAACCTGTTATACAATAATATTTTTAGTAATTATGATCAAATAAATTAAATGTATATAAATGAAAGAAGAATATATATAGTACTTCCGTCCCCTTTTACTTGAGCCTGCTTTTATTATTCTTAGTCTATTATTATAATAAAAACTCAAGTAAAAGGGGACGGAGGGAGTATAAGGGCAACCTATCAGGTAGGACGATATTATGCATGCACGTACCTAAAGCTAGAAAAGTTTTAATTACCTTTATCAAGTTTGATAGATATTCAAAGCTGAAAAGCAGGGATGGCACCTGAAATTAATGGTTTCCAATTTACTAGTAATATCAACATTAGATTATCTTTGATCACATGAATACAAGATGAATAAATTAATTGTGTACAGATTAATCGTAAATGGCAACTGATAGGGACTGATCTAACCACTCTAAGGGTGAAACATGTAAACGCCAGTGATGATTAAGTATTAAAGAAAATATTAATCAGAGTTGTTCTCAAACAAAAATATAAAGAGCAGAGAGTAAAAACGGAATATTAAATTACATAGTTTGATTATAACATGCATGCTGGTGGACAACATCCCTCTTGCAAAAGAAAAAATAAAAAATTGTCAATTTAATTTAATCAGCAGTTGAAATGAGGCTTGAGATGAAGAGTTGGAGCAGTGAGAGTTGGGATAAGAAACATTCTCTTGGCTCTTAACTAAAACTGGATACGTGTTGCTACGGGAAAGCGAGGGATCCTGGACGTACATCGGCACAGACCAACATCTCGACAACAACTTCCATTGTCGGCAACTACCACGGGTGGTTGTGCTCCATGTTAATGTCGATGTCAGAGGTATATCGGATCCTACATTTTATCAATGACAATGTTCCAGTATATGTTTTCTATCTCACTTTTGGAGGTGCCGAACTGCTTGAGCGCCTCTCGCTTACCTTGGCATATGAAATTACCGATACCCTTGCCAAGATGTACAAGAAGCTAAGTAGGGTATTTTCCGGTATGCCTTCAACAAACCATGGTGCAACATTTCTAGAAGACGATGTCCATTAGAAGAGAGTAGCAAGTCCTTCACATCGACCTTCTTGTAACTTCTCTTCAGACTGCATCCGGGTGATTGCACTTTCATCTCCATCTCTCACCTCTGCCAGCATGGAGATCTTGCCTTGAAGTTCAGTTTTGATTGAACTCAACCTCTTAGCAAGCTCGACAAGCTCTCTATCTCTAACCTTGAACAACACTCGACATAATTTGATCTCGTCCGAGAGCTGGTCGAACTTTTTTTGGTGACGGGCCACCTCTGCGAACCTCACACAATTTTAGAAATGAATGGCAGGTTAAGTTAGTTAACTCTAAAGCAGAATATACATGCAAAGTATGAGTGTATGCCTTCATTATAGAGCAGGCCACACAAAAAACAACCTATCTTCGCTGAAATTTGAAAGAAGCTCTTTGTCGGGGTCGAAAAGAAATTTTGAGAAAACAAAAAGGTTGTCAGGACCAGTAAACTCCATAGCTGGTTTTGATAGCTTTGTCTTGAAGGGGAGTTAGGAAAGAGGAGGAACCACCTCTTTACCTTTAGTACAAGTCTGACCAGACTTGGCCGCTAAAGTAGAAGGCTTGGTAATACTTTGATCCATTGAAGGATCAGTGATCTCCTCTTTCTAACATTAGTAGCATCCATGATGAGAGATGCTTTCAAAAAAAGAAATCAGTTGCAGCGGAGCTCGAAACAATCCAAGAGGTGGGAAAAAGCTAGAGTGATTCTATTGAGGTTGTTGAGCCTCATGACTTTCCTTTGAAAACTGAGTTTCATTATTTGCTGAGCCTCAGTAAGAGTGCTACAGAGTTCGAAGCAATTCAAGAGGAGGAATAATAAATGAACACTCTTATCTTATGTAAATTATCATTCCATTAATTATACTTATTTTATATTAACACTCTAAGTCTAAACTAACCAATTATAGAAAAAGAAATACAATTTCACTCTCATAAATACTACAAATCAAAAGACTTGCACGTGCAAAATATGTGCATAATTCTATGACTCTGATAAGACTCTCATAAATTGAAAATATAAGACTTGCATGTGCAGAACTGGTTCATATTTTTAATTTTTGAGTTTGGAGATGCCGATCTCACGAAAGTTTACAACCAGTTTTGCTTTGCACGTGCATATTTCTAGTTCATATTATCAATAATGATAAAAATGCACGTGTTTTGTACGTGCAAAAGACGTGCATATTTCTAGTTCTTAAAAAATAATGATAAAATTAGAAATATGCACATACAAAACACATGCATATTTCTAGTTCTTACAACCAATAATGATAAAATTAGAAATATGCACATGTTTTGCACGTGCAAAAAAACATGCATATTTCTAGTTCTTACAACTAATAATGATAAAATTAGAAATATGCACATGTTTTGCATAACTCTGGAGAAGTCCATTCACAATCTCTGAGCACTACAACACGTTTGAGGCAGTGAGCTGCAATACTACAGTGTGGTTGCATGCTAATAGGACAACTATTCTAGGAGGATGTGTACCACTGTGTGATGGCAGCTCCATAGATAGAAGCTGCAATGGAGTCAACTGTTGCCATGTCACATTTCCATCACGACTCAAGGAGCTCGAGTATACGTTCCATACATGAAAGATAGCAATGAAATACTAGTTTTTGTTGACATGTTTTCGGAATCGAGAAGAAATGGCTAAAAAATAACAAAAGCTACAAGGGGCGTGTTCGAGATGAATTTAACAGAGATATTGGATTTGCTCTGTTGGTTCTCGAGTGGAAATTTGATGAATTAAAAGATAACAGTTTTCTGCTTTTGCACATATTGTGAAGATGACTGTCTCCCTGATCCTGACATTGATCATAAGGATACTGAAGCTTGCGTGTGCAAACTTATCTACAATAACGATGAATATGTTTCTACGATCAAATATTGCTCTTGCAATCAAGGGTATGAAGGCAACCCATATATCTTCCACAAGGATGCATCGATATAGACGAGTGCAACACCGATAAAACACATGATACTTGTGTAATGATGCATTTGTCCTGCACAAATATAAACGGATAGTATAAATCTGGAGATCGCAATGACAAATTCAAGACTCGTCTAAGGATTATATTCATCAGCATTGGCAGTGGCCTTGTCACATCAATCTAGCTCCTTATAACATGGAAGTCGACAAGCGCCATTCGAAAAAAAATTGGGGCCAAATGCAAACGCTAGCTTTTTAAGAAAAATGGAGGACTATTGTTGGAACAACAACTGTCTGCAACTGATAATGGCCTTGACATGACCAAGATGTATAGTTCAAACAAACTGGCAATTGCTACTTATCACTATAATGAATATCAAATACTTGGTAGCATGCATATGGTACGGTCTACAAAGGCATGTTGAAGACGGAAAGATTGTAGCAGTATAGAAATGTGGAAAGATGATCTCGAAGGCTTCATTAATGAAGAGTGTATTTTGTCACAAGTCATCAACCACAGAAATGTGGTCAAGTTATTAGGATGACGTTTTGAGACAGAAGTCCCTCTTCTTGTCTATGAATTCATTCTTAATGGAACTCTTTACCAACACATCCACCATCCTAGTGATGACTTCTCACTAACATGGAAGAAGTGGGTAAGAATTGCAAAAGAAGTTGCTGCTTCACTTGCTTATCTACACTCGGTTGCATGTGCCTCGATTTATCATCGGGATATCAAGTCTCGAAATATATTATTGGATGATAAATACCATGCTAAAGTTGCAGACTTTGGCATGTCACGATTAGTAGCTATTGATCAAACTCACGTGATCACACATGTGCAAGGTACATACGGCTATATAGATCATGAATCAGGACTCTTCACAGACAAGAGCGATGTCTATAGTTTTGGTATTGTAATGGAGAGCTTTTAACGGGAGAGAAAGCAGCTGAAGGGGGGAACAATTTGGCCGCATGCTTCTTGGCTTGTATGGAAGAAGATCAACTATTTGATATACTTGATGCAAGCGTTAGACAACAATATGGAAGAAATCATTATTTTTGCTGAACTTGCAAGAAGATGTATGCAGCTGAATCGTACTAGTAGGCCAACAATGAAGACCGTTGCAGCAGAGCTCGGAGCAATTCCAGAAGTTAAAAAGAGCTCTTATTTAGAAAGTGATTCTAGTGAGGTTGCTCATTCCTTTTCCCTCGAAGATGAATACCGTTACTTGTTGAGAGTAGGTAAAAATAGGGGAATTGTTAGAGAGCTTGAAGTAATTGAAGAGGATGAAGAATGATATCTTATTAGAAATCTCACATTCCTTTTGCCACTAACTTTATGTCTGAAATTAAATTTCCATTTTTAGAGTTTTACATATCTACTAATGTCTATTAAGTCCATAAACCAAATTTATTTATTTATCTTTTATTTTTTTACCGCCATAACTACCTATTATGTCATTTTTATTCTTGACAAAAACGGAGTTCCATTACTTGTTGAGCCTCAGTAAGAGTGCTATAGAACTCAAAGCAATTCAAGAGGAGGAACGCTCTCATCTTATGTAAATTGTCATTCCATTAATTACACTTATTTTATATTAACACTCAAGTCTAAACTAACCAATTATGTAGAAAAAGAAATATAGTTTCAGTCTCATAAATACTACAAATCAAAAGACTTACACGTCCAAAATAAGTGCATATTTCTAAGACTCTGATAAGACTCTCATAAATTGAAAATATAAGACTTGAATGTGCAGAACTGGTGCATATTTCTAATTTTGAGTTTGGAGATGCCGATTTCACGAAAACTTACAACCAGTTTTGCTTTGCACGTGCATATTTCTAGTTCATAATACCAATAATGATAAAATTAGAAATATGCACGTGTTCTGCACGTGCAAAATTCTGCACGTGCAAAACACATGCATATTTCTAGTTCTTACATTGAATAATGATAAGACTAGAAATATGCATGAGCAAAACACGTGCAAAGCACATGCATATATATTTCTAGTTCTTACAACCAATAATGATAAAATTAGAAATGTGAAAGTGTATTATCGGCTCATCATCCGTTGGCACATTAAGTGTGCACACAGTGGGAATTGAAGCATTTCTCATATCTCTAATATTCATTAATATTTTGGGTTCAAGTTTTCGAAGCGCGGTCTTTAAATTTCAGCCAATTGTATTACAAAAATTGATTTAATTTTAATGAATGAATTTTAATAAACATTTTATTAAATAGGATTTATTGATAATAATAAGTTTAAGTAAGAAAATATTTATTCTCAATTCGGGAATGGACCATGATAAATGGAATAACTCGAAATGGAAAGTATGTCAAGATAGAGGAGACAAAGGAATTATAAAATGCATCCCATGATCCTAATACATGAATGATTCTCTATGAAAATTTAAAAGAGAAAATGTTCATTGGTATGCTCTCCAATTTTGATATAGGGTAGGCATGAGTGGATGCGAAAATAAGAGCGACTTGACCATTAAAAAAGAATACAACACTACAAAAAAAAGTGTCTGTTGTGATGACTTTCTTAGTAACAATCATAATATCGTCACAAGAAGCACATATATTGTGACAATAATTTTCATCGTCATAATATAGTATAACTGTGACAAAATTTATCATTGTCAGTATTTGTCGTTACTATATGTTAGTGACGATAGTTTGGTTGTCAATATAAATTTGTATATTGTGACAATAATTTCTCTTGTCACAAATAAATAAAGCAGCGATAGTTTTTGATGTCATCACAATTTATTGTCACTGTACGTTAGTGACAAGTATTTTTTTTTGTCACTACAATTGGGTAAATAGTGACTAATTTTTATTTTATCACAAAAAAAAACAAATATTTGACAAATTATATAATTGTCACTAATTATTGTCACTATATATTTGCAACAACATTATAATTGTCACTATATGCATAGCATATTGTGACAATATTTTTTGCCGTCTCAATAAAATGGAGCAGTGACAAATTATTTTGATGTCAATAGTTATTGTCGCTATATGTTAGTGACGATACTATGTGTGTCACTGTAAATATAAAATGTGGTGATAATATTTTATGTCGTTACTAAAAAATATTGTAGTGAAGCATGTAATTGTTGTCAATAATTTTTATCACTACATGTTAGTGACAATCGTATATTTGTCAACATAAACGTATAGTAATGACAACATTTATTTTGTAACAAAAAAATATTATACTGACAAAATTTATTGATGTTACTATTTATTGCCACTATGTAATAGTGACAATCATAATGGTATCACTAATGTTTTAAATTATTATTTTCAACCAATTTAAAGCCACAACAACATGAAAGGACTTCTATTGGAACCCCACACGCAGTGGTGGCGCAAATGAAATATTTCTTTAGTTCATATATAACTAGCAATATCTAATGTCACATATACATGTCTTTCTTCCATAACGTAAACCATTAGATTCAATCTCCGACGAGCTAGGACAAGAGTCGAGGCTGTCAGTGCAATTTCATAATGCAAAACAACTTTACGATATTCTCTTGTCTCACACAAACAAATCGGTTCTTGGTAGAGTTTGATTGTTGGCGAATTCAAACTTGAATTCAATCGACTCGTTCGTGATATCTCATAGTATCCAGGTTAGTCGAGCCACGAAGATTGCTTGATAATCGCATTTCGGATCCTTATAGATTCGAGGTTCGGTTCTGGTAATTTTCTTCCCTTTTAATTTTGAATTTTGTTAAACCTTTGTTTGATTTTCGTTCTCAGCATTATTGTTTTTCTTTGGAAGTTCGATCATAAAATTTTACGGAGTACCTTTTAAAACTAAATATAAATTACTTATAAAAGTGTTAAGCGTGATAAAATTAAATCATAAAAGTATATTCTTATTTTAATTTTGGCCTGAGCATGCTAAAACACTAAACAACTACTACAACCTTAATATATAGCTCCTTCTTGTTTTGGCGTGATCACATAAAAATCATAATTTTATTAAATCATAAGAGCATAATCTTATTTTAATTTTGGCCTGAGCACGCTAAAACACCAAACAAGTACAACCTTAATATATACCTCCTTGTTTTGGCGTGGTCACATCAAAATCATATTTTATTAAATAATAAGCGCAAAATCTTATTTTAATTTTGGCCTGAGCACGCTAAAACATCAAACAACTACAACCTTAATAAATAGCTCATTCTTGTTTTGGCATGATCACATCAAAATCATAAATTTTTTCAAACATCTGCATCAAAAAATATTTATGTTCCAATTTTTTCACCAAAAAATCTGAAACAAATAAAATTCAAATTATATATAGAATTTAAATTTAAACTTACATTAAATTATTATTAAAATTGTAATTGGGAGAAAATTAGAAGATAAAATTTATATTATATTTAAAATTCAAATTCAATCGTAATCTATGATATTATTGAACCAAAGTGAAATCTATAATATAAAATTTATGTCATATTATATTTAAAATCCATATAATAATCATATTCTATAATATTATTGAACCAAAGTGAATCCTATAATATAAAATTATACTATCATACTCTCTCCGTCCCGACTGTTTATGCCTCTGATATTTTATTGAGTCTATAAAAATAATAGAATGAGACATAAACAAACAAAACGGAGGGAGTATTATATTTAAAATTGAAATCCAATCATATTCTATAATATTATTGAAGAGGATAGATTATAAAATAAAACATATAATATGGCTAGTCTTATAATTACAACTCAAATTAAATCATATTCTACACTATTATTGAATCCAAGAGAAAACTATAAGATAAACTTATAGTATATCATGACACGACAACTTTAACTGTATTATATTTTGATAAAACTTATATTATATTATGTCATGTCAACTTTAATTATATGTAAATCGATCACGTTGCAAAAATTATAATATAAAATTCATGTTATATTATGCCACGATAGCTTTAACTATATGTAAATCGGTCGCATTGCAAAAACTATATTATAAAATTTATATTATCTTTATGTCATGTCAAATCGATCAGATTACAATAAATAGAAGATAAAACTTAAATTATATTATGTCACGACAACTTTAACTGTATATAAATCGATCACATTGCAATAACTACAAGATAAAACTTAAATTATATTTCGTCACGAAAACTTAATTTAATTACATTATATATGTAATTGAAAGGCACTAAATATATTAACTTATATTATATTAGACTATATTAAAATATTTAATTATACTTGTATTGTATTAAATTTGTTACATACGCATACAAACAATTTAAGATTTTAGTATTCTTATTTTATATATATATATATATATATATTATATATATATATATATAAAGAATATAATGTGAGAGTAGCATCAATATTTATATATATTATATATTAACTTATATGATAATGAAATACATCATCACCAATCAGCCGCCACTCAAACTCCTAATCCGCATAACACAATGGCGTAATCTTTCCATAGTTCTTTCTTCGCATGATTCGTCACGCGTTTTTTCCTTTGGCAGTAAAATCTTATCAAACCTAAAGAAAGGCAGAAAAAAAAAATTAGGGGCAAACAAAAATTTTTAGAGGCAAACGAAAAAATCAAAACTTACCGCCGTACTTTTTCCTATGAATAAAACCCCCACGTTCTATAATTGCAAAACCTAGCAGTATTTTTTTCTCAACTTATTCACCTTATCATGTCAATCCTTCGTACTTCATCTTCTTCTCCAACGATATATTCCATAAATTAACATGTCAAGCCGCTCAACAAACGATCATAGAGGTAGGCTTGTTTGATTTCATTGTTAATAAGAATCAATATGACATTAATTTTCTCTTGCAGGTTTAACAATAGAAGGATCTATTGATGAAGAGGGGTCAAAAATCGAAACGTGGCTTGAAGAGAGTTCACAAAGTAGTTTCTTATCTCCAAAGTAATATTATCACGTCAAAAATCGAAACGTGGCTTGAAGAGAGTTCACAAAGTAGTTTTTTATCTCCAAAATAATATTATCACATTTTTTATCTTGTCATATAAACTCATATTTATAGATTCTTCTGAGTTCTAGATCTGCCGATAGACCATAATATCTGCAATTTTAACGTGATTAGGTTTTTTCCTGTACTATCTTCTGTAATGTATATGATAATGATGTGACTTGCTGATTTAGAAATTTACGTGATCATATATATGGCATATTGGTTGTTGCAATTTTAACGTGATCATGTTTTTTTTTATATACTATCTTCTGTAATGAAAATGATAATTGATGTGACTTGCTGATTTGGAAATTTACGTGATCATATATATAGCATATTGGTTGTTGAAACTAAATGATAAATACAGGGTGATCAATTTATTTCTTATACTTTTTGTTTTTGGATGCAGATGCATACTATACTATTATTGAAAGTTAATTCAAAAATAAGTATGATCATGTTTATATTTACTTTGTGTATGGTTCATTAATGTGTGGATTTTTTTTTCCTTTTTAGAAAATTAGTAAGAGGAACAAAGAAAATAGAGATAAGCTAAAAATGAGTCATTCATGTAGAACAAAGTCCATTAATCAAGTTTACTACGAAGAGGTACGTATATGAATCTATATATATTTTAAGTTAGAATAATATAGAATGCTTTTAATCTTTTGAATTCTTTAAATTCTTAGCACGATCCTGAAACGGGAGAGGAACCTACTCGTACAACTGCCTGGAGATGAGCCGATATAGCAACCAGAAAAAAATAGATTGATGATGCTTCTAAACAAGCTTATGTAAGTGCACGTGTTAGTCTTTAAAGTTTTAATATATAAACACTTATGCAAATTGCATTAATTTTTCACGATAAATTTTCTAAGCTTCAATGTGAACCGGTTGAGGATGGTCTAGATCCTACGTCTGAAGATGAAGCCTTCGGAAAAAAAAATGAGGAAGAAAAATATAACTGATTACGTGGATGTGTAGATGGGCTCAAGCCGCCTTCCAAAAGTGGAGAAAGGATAAATCTTGATCTCCAAAAGGAAAACTTAGAGTTGAAGTAACAAAATGAAGAGTTGACATCCGGCTTTGAGTCCTTACAAGCTAAAGTGTATTTCGTATTGCATGTTTTGATAAATTTAGATTATTTTGTAGAAATTTTATTTATTGAATGAATTGTGTTAAATATTTAATTTTTAGTATTATTTGTATTATTATTATTATTATTTTTTTCGTATACTGGACGAACGAGAAAATATCAATTTAATATGTATAATATTTAATATTGTAAATAATAATGATAATGTGATATTAGTGACAAATTAATCATCTCTATTGCATCAGAATTGACACGGCGTTAAAATAATATTTTGTTGCTAAATGATCATCTAATTGTGATAAAATTTATACTGACAATATTGATGTCACTACAACTTAATATTTTTGTGACAAGTTAATTAGCTTTACTCATGAAATACATTTGTCATTAAAACTCTTCTTTTTACCAACAACAATTATAGTGAGAATACTTTATGCCACTAAAACATAATACTTCAGTGACTACATTGTTGATATTTTGTCACAATTTTAGAGTGTGGCTACATCAATTTCATATAGTGACGACAAAATATTGTGGCTAATATATAATATTCTAGTGACGATAAACACATGCGACTATAGAGTATTTTTGTTGTGACGAATAATTTACGTGACTACAAATACGAACATGTAGTGAGAAACATTATATGTGGCTAAAAACATTGACTATAGTGACAATAATCATTCGTCACAATAAATAAATAAATACAGTGATAACACATTTATGTCACCAAAATAACGACTCGAGTGACAAGATCACATGTCACTATAATCCCATGTGTTGTGACGATATCTACTCGTCGTCACTATAACTTATAGTGTCGGCACGTATAGCTGCAACTCGACGACGACCACAAAAGTCGTCACTGAGTACTTGAAGTGACGATTTTGGCACTTATAGTGATGAAAACCGTCGTCACAATAGACACTTTTTTTTGTAGTGAATGCAACTCCCCTTTACTTATTTTTTTTTATAAAAACGAGAACTTGAGAATACAACTCTCCTTAAATTATTTTCTTATAAAATCAAATAAAGAACAACTTGAGACTTGTTCTTAATCATTAATCTAATTTTCTATTGTAGTGAACAAATAAGCAGTTTGACATGCATCACTAATGCACTCATCCGGAAAATGTTACCCCTCTTCAACCTAAATTTTATTAAAATAAATAACAAGCGGCGTGATCTTCATAGGGCCCGTTTGGTTTGCCCGATTACGCATGATTATATCTATGATTAGATGGAATATTATGTTTGGTTAGCATGACCCATAATTTAGCTAGCCCGGGATTGAATCGTAAGATTAGTCGGCTCGGAATTGAATCTGTGATATCTGAACTTTGAATCGGAGCATACCCCCTGCGACTATTTCTATCGCGAGCAAATTTTTCACCAAATACCATTTTGTCCCTCGATACTTCCGTCTTCTCTTGTCTCTGTCATCTACGAATATTTTCAAATTCCGACTACAATTCAACAATTATTGGAGACGCCAGCAGAGTGCTCGGAGTTTTCTTTAGGGGGTTTCTTCTATCAAACCCAAATTCGTTATTTTCAATTTAGCTTATTTTTAATTTTGTATCTTTGTAGTTTTCTATTAATTCACGATTTGCTATGTTTGAATACAATTTTGAATCTGATATTGGGAGGCGGAGGTGGTGGCGCTCCTGTGCCGACTGCCGCCGCCAGGGATATGGTTTTCATATTTTTATGGCCATTTACATTATATATTATATTTTTTAGGGAAAGGCCATTTGCATTTTTGCTTCAGCCAAGTTATATTTTGACCACTTGAGACATTTGTTATTAAAAAAAATAAATAAATATGTTGTTAATCTGATATCAAATTATTGCGCCGATATGTTTTTTCTAATTTCCTTTTGCATCATTAAATATTTGAATTTTATCATTCAGATTTTCAATCTTTATTATTTCAATTTTGTAAAACTTACATATTCTATGAATTAAAATTTTAGGAATATGAAATTCTTAAAGAAATACTATATATTAAATATCCTTGTAGAAAATAAGTTAGTAAGGGTTTATTAGTAATTGAGTAATAATATATCACAATACAATCTTGTAAACCAAACACAATTTTCAATCATATAAAAATTAACATGCCAACCAAACAACTTTCTTTTGTCCGAGATACAATCTTAACATATCCCGTATTAAATCTTGCTTAATCTAAATTATCAAACCAAACAGGGCCATAATGTATATTTGCAAAAGACTAATCTTATTTAATCTTGTTTTAGAGATACCGATCAATGAGTAGTATTAAATATGAAATAAGTTTTTCTAACGAATGTTAAATCTCACTAATCTATTTTTTTTTAATATAACTCAATGCTAATATTTTTTCAATGAATTATACAATGCAATCTTTTGTATATTTTAATTAAAATTACAACTATAAAATGATCCCATCGAATTTCGGCGGCACTACACGAATTGATATTAATAGAAGATTCAACTTGTTACCGTATAAATTGATCTTCATCTTTAAAATAAGAGGAAAATAAATTAACTTATTTAATTTAGATATCGTAAGATTTCAAATCAAATAAATATATAAAATTAAAATACATTTCCAAAATATATTTTCAAAAAAAACATATATATTTTGGTCATGCCATGTGTTCTCATAAAAATTCAAAAGTAATCATATGTTGTTCTCCAAAAAATAATGAATTATTACTTTTATTTATTTTATTCAATAAATAAATATTTGTGATAATGGTAGAAAATAGCCATTTATCTTAATAAAAGTTAAAAACTAGCCACAAACTTAAAATTATATAAATTCTAGTCACTTTTATTTTGACAAGACAAAATTACCCTTAATGAAAATATATAATTATAATAAAAGAAAAATGAAAAAACCTAATTTTCTATAGCCGCCCTCCTCCGCCAACCCACCCCTTCTCTCTCTCTTCCTCCTCTATCTGCAAAATCTCGCTGCAAGATCAATCCACCACTACCTATACATTCTCTCTCTATCTATGTCTCCTCCAACATCCCGCTCTCTCACCGTGGACTCCAATATTCTGCTGCCACTTTTATGTGGTTTCTCAAACCGTACTGTTATCCATTTGCCTTGTTCAACTTTCACCTTCCTCGCTGCAACCTCGCCAGAATCTGCTGCACGCGCCTCCAGTTATCCGTCGCTGCACTTCCCATTCGATCCGTGCTAGCCTATTCGAGCCTTCATCAACATTATACTTGGGGCTCGAATGACTCGATCGACTCCAACAGAGCTCGATCGTTCCGATCCTTACTCGATCGGGCTATACTGACTCGAACAAACCCGATCGAGCCAGAGCTGATAGAGCCTTGGCAATTTGCTCGCGAAGAGGGGGGATCGAACGAGTACTAACGAACGGTTGGATCAAGCCAGAGCGATCGATCCTGGTCGCGAAGAGAAAGGCTCGTTCGATCCCCCTGCGATGGATCGAGCCCCGCGAGCGAGACCTTTAAGTACCGACGCTGGGCTGTAAGCGGGCGCGGCTTCTCAATGGTCTTCTTCCAGCGGCGCTGGTCTTCCCGCTGTGGCGAGGCTTGATACTCCGGCTAGGGGACGGCGGCGCGTCGGACACTTAGGCTCTAGGCGAGTGCTTGTTTCTCGCTAATCTTCTTCCAGCGACGTTGGTCTACCATCGTCCCGGCGCGAAACAGAGGGGAGCGCCGCCGCGAGGCTCAATACTTCGGCGAGATGGCAGTGGTGTGTTCGCGTTGGAGGCAGCGGCGCGTCGGGCTGATCAATGGTGTTTTTTGGGGTTCTCTTGTGCATCGGTTTTTTTTTATTTTTTTATTTTTAGTTGAATGATTTTTTGTTTTTTTAATTTTGTGTTTTTGAGATTTTAGAAATTAGTATTAAAAAAAAACGAAAATTTAGAATTGAATCATTAAGGGCAATTTTTTCTCAACATATTGAAAGTGGTTAGAATTTATATATTTTTAAGTTAGTGGCTATTATTTTTTCACTAACATAAGTGGTTATTCTGGATTCTGCCCTAAATATTTTCCTATAAAAATATTGGGCAATTTACGAATTAATTGCCAAACTATTCACTTTTTCACAATAGCGTTCCAAACTAAATTATATGTCAATTAAATAGCCAAACTATCGATGATTTCACAATCGTGTTCCCGACCTGTTTTCCGGCACCAAGAGCTGACATGGCTGATCGGAGGCTGCTGATGTGGATTTTTTTTTTTTTTAATTTTTTTTTAATTTATTTTTTTAAATTTATTTATTTATTTATTTTAATTTTTTTTAATTTTTTTTTACGGCTGATGCATTATTATTTTTTCAGTTTTTCAGTTTTTGATGGTTGTAAAAAAAAAATTAAAAAAATTTTAAAAAAAATTAAAAAAATAAAATAAATTCCACATCAGCAGCCTCCGATCAGCCATGTTAGCTCTTGGTCGCCGGAAAACAGGTCGGGAACACGATTGTGAAATCATCGATAGTTTGGCTATTTAATTGATATATAATTTAGTTTGGAACGCTATTGTGAAAAAGTGAATAGTTTGGCAATTAATTCATAAATTGCCCAAAATATTAGACAAATTTAGGAAAGTACCAGCTCAGCCCAAAGCCCAAATCTCAAACGATGAAGTTCGGGCTCACTAACGTCTGCACATTTCCCTCCCAATTCCTCTCATATAAAACCCTTCCATCCGAAATTTGTTCGCTCCATTTCCCCACTCATTTTCTGCTTACCAAAGATAAGAAACTCTGTAAAAGTTTTGAGAGATTTGAAATTGGTTTCGCTTCGATTTCCGACATTCTGGAAGTTCGACTGTTTTGAATTCGCGTGTTCGCGTGAAGTTTCATTTCGATCTCAAATGAAGATGAAGATCAACAAAGCTTGCGACCTCAGCTCCATCTCTGTTCTTCCTCCACAATCTAGGTCCGTTTTCTTCTCCATTTCGCTAGTTGTTTGGGACTCGAACTGTAATTTTTATCCCGATCTTTTAGAGTTGGATGAGTATCTATGTAATGTAAATCATGGAGATGCGTCGATTAATTCCAGTTTTTTCGTAACGAGCTTATGAGGAAATAGTAATAATCGTTTAGAATAGCCGAAGCAATGTGAAAGCTGATGAAATTGATTTGTAATTTTGGACAAAGTTCGTGGAGTTGTTAAAATTTGCTAGTGATATGTTGCTGCCTTATTGATTTTTTCCCCTGTGTTTTGCATCATTGAATTACTAAGGAGATCGAGTGGGGTTTCGAATAGACTAGAGTCGTCTTCAATCTTTGGGAGAAGCCAAACAGCATCACAGCTTCGGCCACAGCAATCGCAGCTGTCACTTTCTCAGGGAGTTTCTTCTCAGCATGGCCTCTTCTCTCAGTTTTCACAGAATTCTCAAGACGAAGTCCTGACGAATGAGGTTTTTTGCATATTCAAAAGCTGATCCAAATTAGAATGTTAAAAGAGGATACTCTATCTTAGATGGTTTAGAATCAGTGTTTTCAAATATATTTGGATAGATCTGTGTGCACAACACATATTCCTTCTTAAGAAACACCCAAATGAAAAAATGAAATGATTTATAATGTTTATCATATTTCGTTGTTAGTTTTATTTTCGGTGATCCTGCTATGTTTAGTTTGATTTTTCTATAGAAAATAGTGTCTCAAGAACGAGAGATTTCAGCGAGGAGAACAAGCTGTTTGCCTTCAATTGAATCTGCACGAGAAGAGAATCAAAGGATCGTATCTAGAACTTCCAACAACTTGATGCAAAAGTGGTCTGCTCAAGAATACAAATGTAAGACTTGCATGTGTTAAATGCAGCCTGGAGGTAGAAAGTATGTAGCTTCCTTAAACATTTAATTGTTTAAAATTTTGTATTAAGTTTTGCTGGATCTATTAATCTGACATGAAAAGTAATAACGATAACTCCATGAAAACCTGAAAATTTTCTAGTTCTGAATCTGAGGTGGAGCTTTTGTGATTGTAGGAAACAATGTTATAGCATTTCTTATTTAATTAGTAACGATAAGCTACTGACAGAAAAACTAGTCCTCGTCTTGTTAGAATTGGTTTCTCATCTTCTTCTTCTCATGAATAGGTCATATTAATGAAGAGCTTGAGCAGAGAATTGGAACGATGGAAACTTCATTAAGCAGGCTCGGACTGATCTTGGACTCTATTCAGAGTGACATCATGCAAGCAAACAAGTGTACAAAAGAATTAGCATTAGAGAGTAAGTATATCGAATCACTTAATTGTCTTTCTACGAATAAAATGACCACATATTGAATTTATTTTTCAAGAAAATGCATAAGCTACCTTATCAATAGTCTTGAGTAAATCCTGTTGCAGCTGACCTTTAGGAATTGAAGAAAGGAGAAATGATTGAAATAAACAAGTCTGGTATCTAATAACCATCACCTCTTAATTTAATACTCCGTATTTGTTTGTAATGCGTCTCAGCAAAAGACATGCGGCAGATATTGAACGCCCTTGATGACTCACTGCAGCAGATGGTAGGAAGTTTTTAGCGTGCCCCATGTCACTCTCTTGACAAACCTTTTGTATCATAAGGACATGCTATTGAATTTTATGCATGTTAAATTGAACTAACCAGAACAAAGGACAAGAAGCCATCAAAACTTGCCTGGACATGGGCTTGATATCTCTCTCTGATCAACTCAAGCAGATTATGAACTTACAGAATTCAGGATTGATAGTGTCGTCTCTGACAGATTTATCCGAGAAAATTGATAGTCAAATGGTGAAACTACAAAATGATCTGCACAAGGATTTCCTTAAAGAAATACAGGCATGTGAAGGTTAAGTTGTACATAAAGTCAAATGGTATTGTCCTCTAATAGAATTGCTCAATCATATCTTTTGTTCATATTCTGCAGGAAATTTCTTGCAACATGAAGAGGTCTACTGAGAAACAAGTAACATCCTCAATGAACGGGTCAGCAGAACTCCTCTCTGCAACTGTAAGCCCTCAAATGTTCATTGAGAAGCTTAGGTATATTAAAGTGCTATAGTGAACTTCAATATATTTATTTTGCTTGTAGGCTCTCAGCTGTCACCCTTCTCTTCAGGAAGTTCAATCTCCAGACAAGTACGCATTACTGATATACTCGTCTTGCATACTGCCTCTTCAATAACAAATGCTGCCAAATTATTTCTATATATGGAGTTGTCTTGATATTGTGATCATTTTTCAAAATTAACTAAATGTAATTCGTGAAACAAGAAATATGTGAAGTAGAAGCAGGCCATATTTTCTTATTGTGTCTTGATATGCCTGTTTAAACTTATAAAGGCTTAAGGTATTTTTGCTCACGCTCTTCACATGCACCCATCTGTATTTAGGGCCTAGGATGTATCGCAGTCTGAAAGCCTGACTTAGTTTGTGTCCATTTGATTTACTTCCTTTTTATCTTTTACGCAAGCGTGCTCCCATATTTCCTACAGAATGTAAATTTTCCTTGATTGCAGTACAACAAGGCATTTAAAAACACGGCAAACAAATCTATTACCAAAGGTTAAATTGGGATGCTGGACTTATGTAAAGCAAGAAAGCACGGCCCCTGAAGTCAGAAACTATAGTAAGACAAGTGACCAGAAAAAGGTATCACCACATAAGTTGGTAGCTTTTAATGCCTTTGCTTCTTCTCATCTCAAGTGCTTATGAGATGTTCTTATATGTAAGATATATGCAAGTGTAGTTGGCATAAGGTTTCGAGTACTATTAGCCTCTTACAGGACATAGTTTATCTGAACTTTCATTAGTTAACGATGTCATTGCTGTCAAACATCAATATTTTTGCTCTGCATTAGTCCATGAAACGCTTTATTGGCAAAAGCTTGCATGTGATTGATAAACACACTTGATGGTAAATAACAAATGAATACTGCTGAAACAGGAAAGCAAAATTATCATTGAACCAGATGAGGAAATTGATGCTGGTTTTTCCTGCTTGTTCAAGGAAAAGGAAACAGGTAATATTTCAGTGGATTATCCAACTCCATTTTAAGAGATTTTTTGTTGCATAGTTTTGTTTCCTTAGCACATATTATAATCTATATATTTCTAGAGTTTGAAGATATATAGGTTTTGTTATGGCCAAAATGGGGGTTATTTGAGGTCAATGCTACATGAGAATCGCTGCAAGAAATCCACCAAATCATATCAACTATTCATCATAAATACTTCTTATTTGCTCCTAGTTCCAAGTGTGGCTTCTTATTTTTGTTAGAAGGAGATGGATATTCGATCGAGGAAGCCAAGAAAGAAACTGCACGTATCCTGAGGAAAGCCAGGAGGAAAAAGAGAAAATATTGCAACACCATTATCATAAATTGAAGGTATTCTACTGATATATTAGACAGTTCTATGTTAATCTAACGTTTTAGCTCATAAAATTGTCCATTGCTCGCCAATATCTCTAGTACTTGCAAAAGAAGCTCTAATAACTAAAGATAATTTCCTCTCTCTCTCTCTCTCTCTCTCTCTTTCTCTCTCTCTCTCTAACACACACACATTAGTTCTCCATTTCAGTTAAGAATATTGAAAGAGCTCAAATAATATTGGAATGAGTCGCAAGATATTTTTAACGTGGCAGAGTCCTAAAAGTGAATAAAGATTATTTCCCTAGTCCTTTCCAATAGCAGGTATGCTCACACCTCAAATACCATAATCATTATACCTTGTATCTAACTGTATCTCCCATTCAATCTTTCTTGTACTATAACACCGAGGACAGTATTTTAATATAGTTGTTCCCCATAAATTTGATCTCTATTCCTTTTCTATGTTGATAGCATAATTGACCCATTCTATGTTGATAGCATAATTGACCCATTGAAAGTTTAATTCTAGTCATCTACCTCATCTACACAGAGGAAAAGATAGTTTTGTGGTAGCTGACGAGATTAGTTTCTAAAGTAAAGAGAAGAAGAGAAGAAGATGATGGGGGGGGGGGGGGGGGCAGATCTCTTGATTGTAAGACTATGCTAGAAATTTTGGAAAAGACGCTCAATAAGGAGATAAATAAAATGAGAAATATAATAATAATAATAAGGGTATTTTAGACACAACAAATAAAAATGGCAAAAGTTGAGGGTATTTTCATAAACTTCTCGTCTCGATGGGGTAGCTTGAAAATCACAAGTTGTGTGTGAGAAAATGAAAATTTTTGAAATCAAAAAAATTCAAATCGACCGGCTTGAGTTAATATTGAGGATTAGATCTTTTATTTTATTTTTGTGTTGCATTTTTTATTACATCAATAGATAATCGATACATCGCTACACGTTAAAATTATTTCCGAAACCAACAATAAGAAAAAACATCAACGATAAGATGTTGATATTAAAAATATTCTTATTTCTTAACATCCAATTCAACGACACTAAATTTAATGCATCAAATCATAAACTTTCCAGATTCCAAATAAATTTGCTAAATATTCTCAACTGATTAGTACTATTTGATAAGAGATGTTGACTAAAGAAAATTGGCTCAGCCAGCCCTACTGTGAGTGATTTCAAAAGATTGACCCACAACCAGTCCTACTGTGAGTGATTTCAAAAGATTGACCCACACTACGAGGGTCGGCCTCACCCAAGTTTTTGCCAAGAAAATTTACTTGGGGGCTAGGCAGAAGATGTCAAACGTGATCCAACATTTTTTGAGGGAATTATGGAAAACATAATAATTTTAATTTGATTACAATAAAAACAGAATAATGTGCTTCCTTTTCGCTGCCGTAACCTCCACGTATTGGGGACTGCTATAAATTCATCTAATTACCCTAACCCCCCTCTGCAATTCGACCATCACTCCCCAATTACCGCCTCTAGTAAAAATTTCTTCACAACTCTCACATTCATCATCATTCATGGCTGCTCTTCTCGTCGGACCACCGGAGATCTACCAAAAATCGTCATCCTTCGCCGCCGCCGCTACCGCAACCACCATCACCGATGATGAATCCGTGGTGGTAAATTTCAGGGACACTAGAATCAGTGACAGGCCTCCAATGGGCCTTACGGCGAACCTGTCTCCGACGTTCCTGTCGACGGGAAACCCCTGTTTGGATTTCTTCTTCCACGTTGTCCCCGACACGCCGTCGGAAACCTTGATCGACCGCCTGGAACTGGCGTGGGGTCAGGACCCATTGAAGGCCCTGAAGCTCGTTTGCAATCTCCGAGGAGTCAGAGGCACCGGCAAATCCGATAGAGAAGGTTTCTACATCGCCGCCTTGTGGCTGCACGACAACCACCCTAAATCTCTCGCCGCCAACGTTGCCGCCTTGGCCGATTTCGGCTACTACAAAGATTTGCTGGAGATTCTCTTCCGGATTCTGGAGGGCCCGGATGCACGAAAATTGGCGAAAGAGAATGGGGAGAAGTGGAAAGCTTGGAAATCGGCGAAAGATGAGTGGGAGATTGTAAACAAGGAGTGGATCGAGGAGAAGAAAGCTGCGAAAGCGGCGAAAAAGGCAGCGCGCCGGAAAAGCTTCGCCATGAAATCACCCCATTTGTTTCGTAAGAGGAAAAGCTTGAAGAAGCGCGAGATAGAGACTAGGAAAAGTCTCAGCACAGGGCAAACCCGCGAAGAGAAGAGGGTGAAGAGGGCTAAAAGGGTTGTAAAAATGTTTAATCTGAATCCCCGTTTCAAGTTCTTGCACGAACAAGTCTCTGATCTCTTCGCGCAGCGCTTGCGATCGGACATGGAGATGTTGAAATCGAATAATTTGTACAAGATCAGCCTCGCTGCAAAATGGTGCCCCTCTCTCGATTCTTCCTACGACAAAATAACGCTGCTGTGTGAAACAATAGCGAAGAAGGTGTTTCCGAGGGAGGGATATGCAGAGTACGAAGGCGTGGAGGAGGCGCATTACGCCTATCGAGTGAGGGATCGGCTGAGGAAGGAAGTGCTGGTGCCGCTGCGGAAGGTTCTAGAACTTCCGGAGATTTACATGGGAGCAAACGAGTGGGGTTCTCTGCCTTACAACAGAGTGGCCTCTGTCGCAATGAAAACGTACACGAAAAAGTTTTTGGAGCACGACGGAGAACGATTCCGCGAGTACCTCGATAGAGTGGAGCGTGGCGAAGCGAAGCTCGCAGCTGGTCCGCTGCTCCCTCACCAGATAATCGCGGCCTTGGACGAAGAAGACATCACCCAAGTGGCGGAGCTCCAGTGGAAGAGGATGGTGGAGGACATGGCGAAGGTGGGGGCGCTGAAGAATTGCCTTGCAATCTGTGATGTATCTGGGAGTATGGAAGGTATTCCAATGGAGGTGTCGGTAGCGCTGGGGATTCTGGTGTCGGAGTTGAGCCAAGAGCCGTGGAAGGGGATGGTGATCACCTTCAGCGAAGATCCACAGCTGCAGATAGTACAAGGGGAAAGCTTGAAGGCGAAATCGGAGTTCGTGAGGGAGATGGATTGGGGGGGAAATACTGATTTCCAAAAGGTGTTTGATGTGATACTAAAAGTGGCGGAGGAAGCGAAGCTGAGTGCAGATGAGATGATAAAGAGACTGTTTGTGTTTAGTGATATGGAATTCGACGAGGCGTCTCTGAATCCATGGGAGACGGATTATGAGGCGATTGTGAGGAAGTACAGAGAGAATGGGTATGGAGAATGTGTGCCGGAGATGGTGTTTTGGAACCTGAGGGACTCGAGAGCAACGCCGGTGCCGGCGAACCAGCCACGGGTGGCGCTGGTGAGCGGCTACTCCAAGAATCTGATGAAGATATTTCTTGAAAAGGGTGGAATTGTGGATCCGGAAGCGGTGATGGAAGCTGCCATTTCTGGAAAGGAATATCAGAAGTTGGTTGTGGTTGATTAGTTGTAAATACTGAGCTTAATAAATCACGTCTTCTTTTTCATATATTTCTTTTTTCTCTGTTTTAGTTAGTTACTTATGAAACGTCGGCAGTGAAATTGAATTAAATATTAAATTAAATATTATGAACCGAACACGAACCGTCTTCGTTACATGATTGTCATATATTCACAAGGGATAACATCTCAAATAACCACTTAAGATAAGGAAAGATAAATACTAGTCACTAATTTAATAATATATAAAACCTAGCAATTTTTATTGTACTAAGACAAAATTACCCTTCCTACCTAAAATATAAAACCTAAAATTGGAGAACACGTAAAAAAAATCACAGCGCCCAAACCATAACCGCCGCTGAAATCCACCTTCTCCGCCGTTTGATTGTAAATCGAGCCTTCGGCGTCTATGCCCAATTCGCCGTCGAACAAGCCGTCGTACTTACTGAAGGAGCCACCTTCTCTGGCGGTGGTTTCGCCTGGTTTAGCGACCGATTGTGCCAATCAATCCACCGTTCACTCGAGCAGTACCATTCGCATCGCCGTACTCTCGTCGTGCCACATAATGTCGAAAGATAGGCCAGATTCCGACGAATGAAGAGGTATGCCAATTCTGAAAAAAATGCCTCGGGCTTGAACAGATCTACAAGGCTAGATTGCTCGACTCGGATCATTTCGCACTCTCCAATATTATCCTCGTTAAATTTGAAATGTTGGACTCGATCGAGTCACTCCGGGTACGATCGAGCCGTAACAACTCGATCGAGCATCATTTGGCTAGTTCGAGTCCAAGCCGGATGATTGATATTGAAGCTTCATTTGGCTCGATCGAGCAGACGTGGTCTCAATCGAGACTGATATTCAAACTTCACTTGATTAGTGCTCGATCGAGCTGTTGGAGGATTGATCGAGCAGCTATAAGCTGCATCGAGACTGCAGCAAAAAAAAAAAGAAAAAAAAAAGAAGAAGAAGCAACGATCGAACCCACTGAGCATGGGGGAAAACTGAAGAGAGGTGTGGATATTGTCCTAGGAATGGGGTGTAGAGGGCGAGCGAGAGAAATCAGAAAAGAGAAAATAAAATCAACACCACTTGCGTAGGGAAGAAAGTCAGAGAAGAAAGGGTGGAGACACCGGGGTTAGTGGTGGGTAGTTTTTAGGGTTATATTTTGTTTTTTCTATTTTATTTTATATTATTACTTTTTTCATATTTTTATCTCGTCACATTGAAAGTGGCTATAATTTATATATTTTTAAGTTTGTAGTTAGAATTTATCTTTTGAAAGTGGCTATAATTTATATATTTTTAAGTTTGTAGTTAGAATTTATCTTTTGTTAAGTTAATTAGCTATTTCATCATATCATCACTATTCATAATGACTGACGATGGCAAACTTTTGGCTAAAAAGGGGTAAGCCCGACCCGACACAAAAACTTATCGGGCTGTGATTTTCGAGGTCCAGCCCAGTCTCATGCGGGCCGCCGAGCGGGCGGGCTAGACCAGCATAATAAGGTCTGTATTCATAATCAACAAATGGGTCTGTATCGATAATAATTTGGACTGCCTCTTTAAAGAGGCCCACATAAGAAAAAGTTGAAATCATTTCCCACAAAATAAACTCTCTTTCTGGATATGGTGAAATATGACAATTATGCAGAGCTTGAGTGGGAGTGATGGCGCTAAATGGGGTTTCAGACTCAGCGGAATACCAAGAGCTTCTACTTCGCTGGTGAGTTTCTCTGCTTCAATGTTTTCCTTCTTATCATCTTCATGAATCTTCCTTTCGTTTAACTCTCTGTAAAAAAGAGAATGAATTTTTGCTAATTTTTTTACTGGAACGATAGTTTAATAATCCTCCTTGGTGAAGTACGTGACATATCAGGTTAAAAAATTTAACCGTGAGTATTGCAATGAAGGATAATTCATTAAATTATGGACAGATAATGGAGCGTGGATAAATTCTTTTTTGGTGCGACCTGCAAAAATAATTTGGCAATTTTTTCTCAAAGCTTTGGTGAGTTCTTATATGAGCAAATCAGTTTTTCCCAAAAAAAAAAAAAAAATCAGCGAGTGGATGTGCCTTTATTTGACAATATATGCAAACGGATATTTAGAGGCACGAAAACGTTAGATGATCTTCTTATAATCACCCTTATCAACGATAATTTTAGATTTAAGAATGAATTTTGTAGGTTAATTAAAGTGTTATTCAATACTCTTTCCAAATATCTTCAATAATACCTAAGTACAAATTATATGAAACAATTGGATGTGGAAATGTTCCCGAATTTGCTGGTGCATATCAAACCATTATAATATGACACCTAGGGAGTTAATTAAATGGAAATGTTGTTGTAATCTCAAAGGAAACAAAGTCCAACGGTTATTACTAATGTTAGTGTATGATTGTGATATCTCCTCACATTTAATCCAAACATGTTGGTTTTTAAGTAGCAGTAGTTAGCAGAATTGCTTGATTTTCTGCAAAAGATATCAGAAATGAATGGGTTCTTTAATCTTAAATTGCAAGAATAATCAGGTCACGATATTGCTACTTGAAAACAGAAAATGCGGGTAAAGACTAATACTTGAATTTTGTAGTTTAATGACTCGAGCTCATGCATTGCATACGGACTAACTGTACGCTACTTGACATGAAAATTTTGTCCAAATCTTATGTAAAGTAGAGTCATCTTGTCTAGGAAGAATGATCTGCTGATCTGTTTCTTAAGCTTTTTAACATATGCATCTTTCCTGTAACTAATCGACTAGCATTCTTTCTTTGGATCAGAGGATTCAGTTAGGTTAGTCTCATTTAATCTGTATGCATTTTTCAGCCAACTTTCGGTCTAGCATTAGGGAACAAGAAAGAACAGCAGGGAGAAAGTGGGATTCTAGAACTTGACCCTAGAAATGACTTGATCAAGAACAATTCTCAAAAGGCAAAAGAATGCAGATTTCCTCCTCTGGTTAGTGCATTAAAAGCTTCAGCAGAGGAAAACACAGCCAGTTTTCACTTTCCGGGACATAACAGAGGAAAAGCGGCTCCTTCTTCCTTAACTCAACTAATTGGTACAAGACCTTTTCTTCACGACTTACCGGAACTTCCGGAGCTCGACAATCTTTTTGCTCCTGAGGGGCCTATTTTGGAAGCCCAAAAACAGGCAGCTGAGCTTTTTGGAGCATCAGAGACTTGGTTTCTTGTTGGTGGTAGTACATGTGGGGTTCAGGCTGCGATAATGGCAATTTGTTCGCCTGGAGATTTTATCATTCTTCCACGAAATTCTCATATCTCAGCAATATCGGCCATGGTGTTATCCGGTGTCGTGCCCAAATACATCGTTCCTGAGTACAACCCCGAATGGGACATAGCCGGTGGCATTACTCCTTTGCAGGTGAGAACTATATAAAATTTGTGGTTCAACGGTTGTAGTAAATGTTTCTCGAGTTTCAAAGTTTTTTGTGTTTGAAATCACTTTCTATCCCCCACCCCTAACCTTTGAAAAGTGCAAAAGTAGCCTAAGCTTCAATTTTATTTTCTATTCTATCATCAGGAGTCCAGAACCAGAAACATTAAACAAAAGTGTTTGTCTGCTTTATTTGATTATTAAAGTCTGGGTGGCTGCTGGGTTTGGAGCTCATGTGGAAATTTCAGCCAAGATCCAGCATGTCACATCACGTTTTTGGAGCTAAGGCTTGCTCCAGTAATAGTACTAATAACGAAATTGAAGTTTGGGATATTTTGATACTATCCAGAGGTTGGGATATTGGTTTTTTGACAACGTGGAAGTTGGGGACAGAAAGTGATAACAACAAGCCAAGTATTTTTATTGAAAATCATTGATTCATAAAAGGAAAATTTTCCCTTCCCAAGAACAAATCGTCTTTATTAGTTTTTTCTTAATTGTGGAGTACTGTTACAACAGGTGGAGGAAGCCATCAAGGAGCTAGAAATGGAAGGTGTAAAACCAGCTGCTGTTTTTGTCGTTTCACCTAGTTATCATGGTATATGCAGTGACATTAGTGCAATTTCTGAGCTCTGTCACAAGAAAGAGATACCTATAATTGTCGACGAGGCTCATGGGGCCCACTTTGGCTTCCACCAAAAGCTTCCAATCTCAGCTCTTGGTCAAGGGGCTGATATTGTTGTGCAATCAACTCACAAAGTACTCTGCTCTCTCACACAGTCATCGATGCTGCATCTCTCAAGCAATCTTATTGATAGGGAGAGGATTTGCAGGTGCCTTCAATTGCTCCAAAGCAGCAGCCCGAGTTATCTGTTGCTAGCTTCATTAGATGCTGCTACGGCTCAACTAAGTGATAACAATGGAAACATTTTCAATAATGCTATTGAATTAGCTCTTGAAACTAGGAGTATGATTGAAGAAGTCCCTCGAATCTCACTCTTCGACATTGTGAACTTCCCTAGATTTCCTGCTATTGATCCTTTACGACTAACTGTCGGTATGCAGAGACTTGGTCTTTCAGGCTTTGAAGCTGACGATATCCTATTCAGGGACTTTAAGGTAGTTCCTGAACTTGTAGGAACGCAATCTATGACCTTAGCATTTAACCTCGGAACCAAGAGGGAACATGCTTTGAGACTTCTGTCAGGATTGAAGTATCTATCAGATACTTTCTCTCACACCGTTGAATCATCTGAAGAACGAGGAATAACCACCACAGCTTTAGCACCCTTGGATGATTTTAAAATGGTTTTGAGTCCAAGAGATGCGTTCTTTGCTGGTAAACTAAAAGTTAGGCTTGAGGAAAGCGTAGGTAAAATATGCGGGGAGTTGATATGTCCTTATCCACCTGGGATTCCGGTGATGATTCCGGGAGAGGTTATTACCGAGAGGGCTCTCAAGTATTTGTTGCATGTTAAAAGAAAGGGTGCCATGATCAGCGGAGCTGCAGACTGTCTCCTCTCCTCCCTTGTCATATGTGATGCCTAAGGTATCATTGCTCTATGAATATTATATTTTGCCAAATGCTTAATTTTGTGGAAATGTTGTATAGATTGATCTCATTCTTTGTCGTCCACTATATGTTGTTGAGGTCTTCACTTGATGATGTTCGAGATTTTCTAAAGTAGATAACTTTAGATATTTTGCATTCTCATTTAAGTGAACTGTTTATAGCATGGTACATAAAATTTGGAATGCATTAGTTCCCCTGTAGAATGTGTGAATCAATTGAAATATGCCTACAGCGAAATGTTGTCCCAACTCCGCTTTTCCTTTTGCGAGCCCTACAACGGAATGAGGCCTACAGCGGAAGCTGTCCAAAATACTACGATGATAATGACTAACCCCAACTCACTAACAACAAAATTTGGTTAGAAAGTTGATTTTAGAAATATTTTAATCTTTATTAAATTTATTTATTTATTTTTAGCTTAACACAATTTTGATGTTACAAAACAAAATGAAATAAAATTTTCGTGAACCCATGTGGTCTTTACAACAATTAGCTGACAATATTTCGGACTCAAACGAAGCTAATTTTTTTTTTTTCAAAGGCTCCACATGCATGCGAATGTGGAGCCAGACACCGATAGATTATTAGATCTGCATTGTAATATTATGTTAAATCTACAATTCAGGTAACGATTGGAACTCAAAACACAATAAACAAAAAAAGAAATATAAAAATCAGTACACTTTTCAGGCTAGACAATGTATGTATAACAAAGCTGCATCATGTGCATGTATATAGTATTCTGAAAATACTTCTCTATAGCTCAAGTCTATTTTCTTTCTAAACAAACAAATGAAATCGCACATTTTAGCCAAAGTACAAAAAGAATTGGCATTGGGGGCTTAACATTCTATAATCTAACCTCACAACAATACAGAGCACATGTTTATAAAGAATCAACTTCTTCGTTTATACAACAAACTACATCCACCTAGTAGTGAGTACAAAATTGCCAAGGCATACTCAAGACAGATTCTATAAACTGTACGCCTCGTCCCAAACATCAGTAGCACGCTTCCACTACCTTAGATAGCTAATTGAGATTTCACACGCCTCGACTAAAAGAATTTCACTCATCACAAGCCCAATCAATGCTGATCAGCCTCTTCCATATTGAAATTAATTGGGCTGTGAAACAAATCATCATTCACTTTCCTTTTGGGTGGTGTTTTTTTTCTCTTCTCTGCTGATTGAGTTTTGGACTTCAGATTTGGTGACTTTGAATGGTCAGTCAAAAGGCCTGGCCTGCAGAGCTCTAAGTCTGTATCCACATCAGGACGTACCCACGAAATGGGTTCAACTGCAGAATAAACAAAAAATGGTATCAACATAAATTTGACACAGTACAATATGCAGAATCCAGTTTTCAGAATCACAAGTGAGAAATGAATTTAAATAAGTCAAAATTAGTTTTTCCCAACCTAAGGTAACATTCAAGTACGCTTGAAGGACGTAAATGAATCACAGGAAATCTTGGTTCAAAACCATACCTTTGTGAATATATAATTAGAAGATTCGCTGAATGAAAATAATTTCAATTTACAGTCACTTGACATGCACAAGTGACCTAGGAATTGAATTGAAGTGCCATATATTTTATGTAATTCAAGATGCAAGAAACTGGAGACTCATTTTGTCAAATAAGGCTACTAAATTTCATCTAAAAAGCACATTCAAATGAAAGCACATTTCTATGACAAAGACGACTATCAAAACACGGAGCTGATTCAGATTTGGAAAAGACTATTTTGAGATAACCAAAGGATCTCCATACCAAAAAGAAAGATAACCAAAAGGTCATATTTCCCTATTGCATGCAACACAGAAGTTCTGAACTATGACGGTAGTCAGACATTGTTGTGTTGTTTCAAGTCACCTTCGGTAGGATGAGACAATCTTAGCATGCCAAGATCATCAGCATCACTTGTAGGTGCAGCACGAGGACGTTTTCGTACATAGTTTTCTTGCAAAGGTCTAGGGATTTGAAAGGAAAATTGTGACAAGCTAATGCCTTGCTCTTTGTACTCCGGATGCTCTTCAAAATACCTTGTCATTTGATGCATCACAAAATCAGAAAATGAAATGTGAAGAAAAACGTCCACGACTCCAGGGATACATACTAACAAAGCAATTGATACCACAGAAGGACTATACCTTTGAACTTCTACCATTGAACGAAGTCTCTTGCCAGATGGTGCAACATAGTACCTGCAAGTCATAAAAGCAAAATCAGAAGGGTATCACTTGTTCACACTACAGTAATCTTTGAACACCACAGCAATCATTATATCAATGTTAGAGAGTTTATTTATATTTCAGTAATATATATCTTAGGCTTCGGGTTACTTGGATAGCAAGTATGTGCAAGGTAGTTCGATATATAGTGATCTTGTGTTCTCTGTTCAAGATCATGTATATAACTCTTGCAACACGTTTTATCAATATATGTCTTTATTTAATTTTCTTCTACAATCAAAAGAACTGTCGTAGCAAACAAAAGGAATACAGAATCAAGTTTCTCTGTCAAGATCCACTTATTCAAGTTGCATACTTTTTTTTTATCAGGAAAATAATTTTATTAAAACCAAAGGCACAAGAAGTGCACAGCAGTACAGCAACACCGCAAGTTCGAAAAATATCGAGCTTCAAGTTGCAAATCCTTATTTCTCGTATTATCCTTGTTTAAAAATCCTGGGCAAATAAAAACACAGAGAGGGCATGTTTGTACAACCTTTAGCAGTGAAGGGATTATTAGATGCCATGAAAATAAAAGAATCACTATGAATTTTAAATTGTTTTGTTTCCATCAAGTCAATAAATCCAGTATATTCCAATGATTTTCCACCCACGGCAGCTTCAATTATGTCTAAGCATAGAATAACTGGTAACTGGTTCAGCTTATAGCATTTAGGCTACCTATATAATCTAATCCTCATATGATGTAAGCTGATGAGTTGACATAAACAATACTCATTGCAATGCTAAGAGGGTATTCAAATTACAGAAGAGGCAACTGTTCCTCACTTCTTTCAAAGAGTTATGACCTCTATCTCTTTGATCCAGTAGCATGCATCTTTTATTTCAGCAAAAACTCCAAAGAACAATAAAATCAACACGTTCCAACTCCTATAACCACCCAAAAAAAAATCAAAAACCATGTCATGTAGAAAAACTATGCCCATGTAAAAAATTAATAAAAATTAATTTGTGAGGCACTAGAATTGGATCAAAAACCATGCCATGTAGAAATTCTAACTCAAGTTGTTCAACTTCTCTTATCCATGAGGAATTCCTTCAGCCCTAGTCTTATCACTGCATTGTAATCACTCTACTCTGTTTGGCCTCTTATCACCACAGGCATACAGATTTAAGACACACTAACTCACAAGTAATTGAAGAGACAAAGACGAAACCAACTAATTTAGGTGTTGTAATACCACAACTCAATATGAGAATCCAATATTTTCCTGTTTCAACTTAACCCTGATCCTAGAATCATTATTTTTCAGTATTGTATTCCTGGAAATCCTTCTCAAAGTTTTACATAAGAAAGTAAATGACTACATTTCTAAAATATTATGTGTTCTCATTAAATCACTGCACCAAACACATTTAACTATTAAAACTTGGCTCGACTGGTTTTTCAATAGAAGAAATCTGCTACTCCCTCCGGCTCAAGATTCGTGACCCCTTTCTTTTTGGCATTTTCAGCACGCATTTCCACGCTTCTCATTGATGAGTTTTAAAATGAATTTTTAAGGTATTTTTCTGTTTACGGGATACTACGAAGAAATCCTTGATTAATAATAAGTTAAATAACTTTCGTAGTATCTCGTAAACAGAAAAATACCTCAAAAATTTATTTTAAAACTCATCATCGAGAAGCGTGGAAATGCGTGTTGAAAATGCCAAAAAGAAAGGGGTCACGAATCTTGAGCCGGAGGGAGTATAATACTTGCAGCAAATTCCTGTATTTTATGTTGCTTACGACAATCTAGGATATGATTATCTACAATTAATTAGGCATCAAGTTTACACTGAACTGATCAAAGTATTACGGCCACTAAGGATAGGCAGACAAACAGATTCAAGATAAGTAACACTGTCGGAAATAGAATACATACACATCTGCAAACTTGCTGCTTCCTTCACCTCTGAATTTCAGAAGTCGCTGCCAACCAGTCGGAGGTCGAGCAATGCTAGGCTTATCAATTGCCCAAAGCCTACTGCCGTCCTGCTCTAGATCAGGTGGATCATCACAAGATATGTCAGGCCTCCATTCCCTACCTGCTTCACAGACGAAAGGTTGTTCCATAATATGCTCCCGTATTTCTTCATACTTCTCCTGTGTTGGAATGAGCCTCCACTTGAAACAGTCAGCGCACTGAACAGTGAAAGCCCCTACAGATGGTAGAGCTCTGGGATGTTGTCTTTGAGAAGATAGAGGTCGATTGCTAATGGGATCTGGGGTGGCTTCCCCAGAACCATTAGCACTAGGATCATGAAGCACCAATTCTTTTTGAGAATATTCAGATGGGTTTTCTTTATCTTGCCTGCTATGATTTCCTAACCCTCTTGCAGAATTAAATTCAACTGGATCTTGAGAATTGGTATTCAGACTGCCTAAACGATAACTATTTGAGGTATGAGGCTCTCCACCCAGATTAATAGGGAGATCAGTAGTAGTCAAAGAGTTATTGACAGATTTTTCACTTTTCAACTTGATGGTAAGTTTTAATGAATGAGGCTCCATTGCTTCTCTCCTCCACCACCTAATGTCCAACAATATGATCATAAAATCATGTCAAATTAACATTAAAATAAGTTTTAAGATCATCCAAAAACCTCAGTAACCTAACCAGGTAAAAGTGTCAGCATATGGAATCTTTCATGCCAGGACCATCTCCAATAACTGCAAGTACAAAAGGAACAATTCCAGGTTATAAGACTATAAAATAATTATAAAACCAATTATAGAAGCAGATGCAAAAATAAAGCAATAAAGGCAACAGTAAAAGTTTGTAGATGAAGCAAAGCTATCATACACAGCAAAGCTAAGGAAAGAAAGACATAGACACTTAGGAAGCAAGTAAACCGTGGAAAGATTAACATATGGACAACCTGTTGAAGAAAAGACGATCAGAACATAAAACAATTCATGAGTTGTTAATGTTAAAGATGATCAACAATGTAGTCATATCGGTGTACAAGCATTGACATCAGACAACCGTGTTGATAAAACTTATAAGATCATATTATGTTAAACTTCAGATTATGGAGTAGTTTAACCGGCTCGTGTTGGACTAAAAACATGATGATAATGATACGTATACAATAGAACTGGACATCCAAAGCAATCCGACATGGCTTAATATTGAAGAAATATGCAAGTGAGTCAAGTGACATCAGACGTATAGTTGGAAAGAAAGCTAGTTTCAAAGGCTTGAGCCATGACTTATGAGATAACGAGCCCTCTAAGTTCATTTTTACATGCATAGTAGGGTCACAGTGTAGATTTGGACAGTTAGCATGTATAGATATTCCTTCTGTAAGTTCAGATAACGATATAAGTTACTGTATAATGACAACCAATTAATTTCACAAAACTATTCAATTAAAGGAATAAATGATTGTGTTTGACAGATGAAAACTATAAATCTCTTATCATACTCTTTTGGATAAGAAAAAAGGAAGCATTTATATAGTCATTCAATAGCATGATCTAAGTGGGTAAAATCACTCTTTATGACTAGTGATCATATTCACACACTGGTTTATGACTAAATGAATTAATAATTGTCTACCAAGATTGAGAATCAGATTTTGAAAATTTGAAAGCTTAACGGAATAGTTAGACAAATACTTTCCTTCTTTATGCATTTCATAACCCAGATTTTTGAAAAGGACACTGGTTAAAAGGAAAAACATCTTGACCCTTTCAGGATAATAATAGCACGAGAATGTAAAGATATATGCACATAGTCTACTTTCTTCCAGTGATGGTAAACACCAATAACTATACATCAATCAATTTCCCAAGCAATTGAGGAAACATAATTGCACATTTGAGCCATAATATGTCCATCCATCCTTGTAATGGATGGCTAGTCTACCAAGATAATCTTGGACAAATTGCAATATTCTCATCCTTTAGTTCCATTGGTATTAAATTAAATTAACGCATACACATAAATAAATATATATGTGACATACATAGAAAATAGAAAAAGAAAAACAAGAACAAAGTTGAGATATTTTTCATAAAAATCAACTAGTTTATCAGCACTCCTGACCAATGTCCATGATCACACATTTACTTAAGGATAGACGCATAACGAATGAAGCCACTATTATCAGAGAGGAAAAATGGATAAATACTTCATATATATATTTTATGAAGATTAGACGACATAATGCACATGTATATAGTAAGTCTCGCTTGGGCTCCTTTAGTGGTAGTCGTAACATTTTCCTTTCCGCTCGTAGTGTTGGGGAAGAAGTGGGTTTCAGAAATCAGTAAGAACTACTTTTGAGTTCAGTAATCAGACCCACGTCCTTTTCAGACCATTCTATAATGCGTTTTGAGTCATTAAAAATCAAAATAGTGATCTGGGATTTAGGAATCCCATTGGATTCAAATGGAGTAACCTATGATTTCAAGATATTACATTGATTACCGTCTTTGTACTTCAAAACAAAAGGAAACATATGATTGGAATCTACTCCAACCTTGAACTCTTCTAAGATTTTCTATTTTTTCAACATAAATGGGCTCCTACTAGCTTTGCAGAGGGATACTAAGGAAGACTGGACTTTTTCATTTATTTATTTCCCTCTGGACTCTTCACAAGAGATATCATTTCGTTAAGTGTAAACGCACTTTCTATAAAAAATGATATAGAGATAGTGGTTGATTAAGGAGAGACCAGGCTCGAATAAGATCTTTCCTCAGGCAAGTTACATATCCGGCATTTAACCTTTGGTTTCTATTCTGATTTCAGAAAGGCAGTTTACACTTCATTGACTTATTTCTTATGATGTAAAAAAATTTGGTGAGGTCACCCCTTACTTATTAGTAAAAGGAAATATGCAAACAGTTACACTATCTTCCTTTCTATCTCAGATGGTAGCATATATTTCCATACACACGGAAATGAACATAAACATGGTAGGAGACGGAAGTGATAGGATTGTTAATTTTTGGAATCGAAACATAAAAGCAAGACAAAGCTTCAAAAACGTAAATTTTTCTTACCCTGATACTATAATTTCATTAGTATATGAACAAACACAAAAATTAGACCCATAATGATGTACTAGTTTTTTGATACCGTTCAGCTATCTATTATTTCTTTAAATGAATTTAATTATTTAGGTCTGGAATAAAGAAATGGGTCAGGCTTTTGGCTCCAAGTTAATTACTTGGGCCTCAAGTTTCCTGGTCTATAAATAATCAGTGAGGAATCAGGGTTAAGCATCTTTGAGACAATAGTGGATAGGACAGCTTGGCTGTAGCAGGAATTATTTCCCGTGGCCTCGTTTGAGGAGATTTATTTCAGCCTTTTATTATTTCCGCTCATCAATTACCTTCACTCTATCATTTTTTGCAACTTCAGCTGTACCAAATAGACTGCAGATAGTGCATGGACATACATGTATGTAAAGGAGTGTTGACCAACCCACCATGGGCACCATTAATGTGCCCATAACTGATGAGTCAATAAAACGTATTAGAGAATCTACCATAAATACATACCCTAAAAATTAAACTCTAACAAAAAAAATCTAAACCGTAAATTATCTGGCCCACGTGGAACTGCCACATCTCCAATGGGCACATTGTTTGTGTCCACGTTGGGTAGAAGAGCTTTTTTGCATGCATGTACGTGTTGTACATACTATACAAATGCATGATATCATGCTCACTCATGTAGACAAAGAAAATAATAACTACAATAAAGAAATAAGAAAGGAAGTAAATCAAACCGTCAAAAGTTACAAAAAAAAAAAAAAGAATCAAAGGAAAACGTAAACTGAATTATTAGCCTTCCTATATTAGGTATTTTACTTGTGCAAGGAGAAACTAATATCAGATGATTCAACCATTAAACAACTAAAGAAAACAATAACAGAATAAAAAATTTCTATAGCATTAAGTAAGCCAACAATCATGGTTCTCAAATGAACGTTTCCAGGATAGCAATCACGATAACCTCATATTTCCAATATAAATCTGAATTCTACATTTCTACTTGCATCATAAAGGTGGCAGGGGAAAATACTTAGCACTACCCGCATGATACATGACGAGATAGCCAAATCCTTTAGTTCACCTTTAAAACAAAGAAGAATGTAACCTCATATAACGCCAAAAACATGATACTAAAAAGGCTAGGACCAGTGGAGGCATTCACTAGAAAAATCCAAAGTTAGTTCAAAGGATACTACCAATAGAATTTTCATATATCTTTAACTTTGTAGTTTAAAATCTTGTCTTAGAACTTTGCCAATAAATAGTATTTATGATACAAAAATACTATTTTTTTTTCAATACCAGAGATCTCAACCTTCTTTTAGGTTGGGAAAGATCAATTTGCATTTTCATGCCTTTTCCAAACTGCAAAACCTTGTGCTCTACATATATGCACATACTTATCAATAATATAGCAAACTCAAAGCAGCAGTAAGACTACATGGCAAGACCATCAATAGTAGACGGGGATATAACAGAATTCAAGTATTCACTTAATATAATTAACCCCAACATTGAAAAAATATATAGAAATCTGTGGAGCATATATGATACATCATCTTCAAGGCTGTTATGAGAAAATTATGGAATACTAAAGATATGCTTACAAGATAAATCCATGTCCTGACCACAATACACAGCAGCAAGGCTATATAGAGCCAAAACAGATAAGAATTAAATGTGAAATCAAAAACCTTTTTCTCACAAAAAATATGCTTTCGAAAGATTTATCCATCTTCATACCACGTTATCGCTATAAAGAGACACACACAGAAGCAAAGGTAGAGTAATTTAGATAAACAAAACACGCAATCGGTCTATTTAAAAATTGAGAATCAACTAGTTCAAGATTGGCAACAGAAATGTGTCGAGCTGAGTTCATGAAAAAAAATCCTCATTACAAGCAAATGATCAACAAGAAAGAAGCCAGGGAGGTTGAGAAAATAGTTCGGAATTCTGCACATCTAACCAATAAAACTGAAATACAAAGCTGAACGAAAGGGGAAAGAGGGGTAAGAGAATTACAAAGATGGGTATTGAGGAGATCTGAGCCGATTAGTAACAGAAAAACCACGATCACTCGGCGATTCCGATGGAATTCATATATGTATAATCCGATGAGTGTGTGTCTGGGTGGGAAATGTTTTTGCAGAGGTTTTCTTCTCCTCGATAAGAGGGAGAGAGGGGAAGAGGGATATGAGAGACGATCTAGTAAAGTTACATGCTCAGTCCCCCAAATCTCTATGCACGAATTTGATATGCTGGGCTCCTTGTTCGAGCGTTTTTGTGGGCTACATGCCACATCGGAAAATTTCATTTTTTTTTTTTTTTCTTCTCTTTCTCAATCATTAATTTGCACGCATTACTTTGGTTTTTCTCTTTTTCAATTCTTCACTTAATTTTTGTTTTCTCTCTCTCTCAATTCAATACTCTATTTAATTTATATCTATATTCACACTTACTTGGCATTGTAAGCCCCACTAATTAGTTTATACTTTTAAAAATAGTTGGTTAAATTTATTAGAGTTTTTCATAGGTTTTATAATTTCCCAATAAGGGTTTATAATTTCTCAATTAGGGTTTATTACTTTTTAATTAGGGTTTATAATTTCCCAATTAGGGTTTATTATTTTTAAATTATGGTTTAATAATCTCCAATTAGGATTTATTTCTATAAATTAAATATATTTTTTTTTATCATAAATTAATGCAAAAAATGGATTTTTTATGAAATAGAGTTTCAGACGATAAATCACACATAATAAATTCTTTTCAAAAAAACAGTATAACTATTTTATAGGGCAGATATGTATTAGAGAGGAAAAAAATAAGAAAAGGTAATAAAAGGAAAAAAAATAAAAATAAAAATAGAGGAATGGTGCGAAAATGAAAAATAAAAGGAAAGATAATTTGATGATGTGGCATCATCGCCCATATGTCGCTCATATATAGAAGCCCAGCATAACAAATCTCGGATTTCGGGAATTTGCTTCTAACAGCAATGCATCCATATCCCAAATCATGACATGTGGTACAATTTAGTTTCTCTCTCTAGGATAATATTGTATTTTCACAAATGGTAAATAGTATTTTGATTTTTATTTATTAATCCTTAACCCAACTATAGTTAGGCGTATCAATGTATATGAATAGTGAAATACGCTCCATGCTATCCAATCTATCTTCCTCGATCCCTCATTAGAGACGGCGATACTTGGCCGTTTTCCGACGAATAGGGACTGAATCGAATTATTTGCTGACTTTGGGTTCATACTTCTTTCTTAATTGGTTTTATTTGTTGCAATTTGCAAGTAGATCGAACAAATTTCTAGGGTTCTCATAATTATGTTGGTTAAGGATATAGGGAGGTGGGAAGATAGGGGCTGCATTTTGTGAGTTAAATGGAGTCGGTTTTGCTTTGTGTTGAGTATTTGCAGCAATTTAGTTTGCAAGAAGGGCAGTCTGTCGTTGAATTGAAGTGGGGGAGCGGAGCTAACGCGATATTGGAGCTACTGCAGATCGAAATCGGAATAGGTTGATGATGGGCATTCTGCTGCTTCTGCAAGCTCATTCGTTGGCAATGGAAGATGGGATCTGAGGCCTCAGAGCCAAGTTATTTATCAGCAACGCCTAATCGGAGTTGTCGTGCTGCAGGTCGGAGGTATGTTATTGGTAAATGGGATGGGGCTGCGTCGGATTAGTCGGATTAGCGTAAAAAGATGGATCAACGTGTACGTATAGTGGAGTAGTAATTTGCTAAAGGAGCATCGCCTGATCGGAGCCACTGTGATTCAGATTCAGAGGTATGTAATTGTTAAATGGATTGGTGCTGTGTGGGATTAGCGTAAGAAGATGGATCAATTGATGGTTGTCTTTGTAATAAGTCGAGATTAGAAATTTAGTAGAGGATTATTGGGTATCTTACTGTTCGATAGTTTGCAGAGATTGTATAATAATTCAATTTGGCTCTTGTTTTGTAGTATTTGCCCATAATTTGGTAGTATGAAGGCCTCTCATTTTTGCAGTTTATCGTTTTTGCAATTTTATGATTATGGATCATATTCATATCACAACCATAAATCACTAATCATGCAATAACTATGAACCATACAATTACTCAAACTAACTTTAATTATGGTACTTCAATTCTCGAACATCAAGCTAGAATTCACAATTTGTGAAAAAAAGTCGACGTAGAAGATTGTAGTAAGGCTCTCCTTCAGCATAATAGGCTGCTGCAATTGGATTTTCCTGGGCAAAGTAAGAGTTGCATAATATTGTGGGGAAATAGAGTTAGAATTTGGTGTTGTATTGTGGGAATAAAAGACGACGCTTTAACAAAATCCATTACCGCAATATGTTGATGCCATGCTTCAGTTGGACCTTGAACGCTATGTGTGTATTCAGTGTGGGTGAAATGTTTGTCAAGTCGAAGACAACGAAAACATTCATAACGTTCTTTCAAAAACGTTATCTTGCTTGTGAAATATTCGATTGTCATGTTCAACTCGTTTGTGAAATTAATCTTTGGCAATATGTGACGAATAACTTCAAGATTTTCACTTACCGATCCAACATGTCAATTGCCCGTCCGGACTTGTTCGTAGAGCGTCTGAAGCACACATTTCTCCAGGTGTCTGTTCCATGGCTCCTGGTAGAAGGCCTCATCCTGAAGAAGAACTGGGATCGACATATGGTTATTGGAGCTAAATCATGAGAGCACTATTATTAATACATTATCAACCAAGTTGTTCCAATTCAATACTATTCACATGTGAGACTAGCTTCTCATATGTTACTGTGCACTTGTGATACTTCGTTGATGAAAGAAACGAATTGTGCCTTGTGGATTGGGCCACGTGGATTGGGCCATGTCTTATATTATCTTATATTTCTAATGGGGTCGTAGTGTATAAAGACGTATTATACTATGGTGTCGATTTCTTATGAAGACGTATGCAAAAACTCATAAGATAACGAATTCTTATATAGACTTATGCATAAAATGATCTAGTTACTGAACTGTAGTACATTGCAACAAATCTAGCTAGGTTATCGAATTTACACGGCGTTCTCAAAAGTAGGTATGAAAATACCATTGTCTTGTGTCAAGGAAGAGTGCATTCGCTATTCGAGGAGTCGGAGTGACCATAGCTGATCACAATATGAATCACGATATTATTTGCATGACTTAGGATTAATATCCCTGATTGACCTTCCTGTTACCAAACACTCAACGAACTTTATCGCAAAAATGCCACAGTCGATTCCATTTAATTGTTGAGGCGCGTTCAAGCAGTTGACAACATTCCAATGTGTGCACTGAGTACCAGAGGTGCTTTCCTTAAATACTCCAATTTTCTTGCATAGCCATGGCAATGTCCTACTTAGTGGGATGAAAGAGGTCTTCATCGCTTCCCAATTGCTTCCATCAGATAAGGAATCATATACCGTTATAGTCTCCGATCGCAAGTGCACCTCATATTCAACCCAATGGTTAGTGAAAACATGCGCTATCCCATAAAGTTTACTGACCTCGGACCACGGTATTTGACGCTCAAGTGGATTGGTCCCTTGTACATTCCTTGCAAGGGTATAGAACACATCTTCCTTTTGAAACTTTGTAATTCTATCCTGCAATCGAGATAAATGATATAGTTAATATGAATGCCTTGCAAAAGGGGGATAGAACAGCTATAGATAGTTATTACTTATTATCATACCCAAAACAAACTTTCCATGCACGCCAAGTCTTGCTCAAACGTTTCTGGATTAATGCTAGCATTATACATGAGCAGATTTAATAATAGATCGCAATCCTAAAACCAAAAAACAGACGGTTATGATTCGAGTCATGTACGAATGAAATTTGATTAAAATTTAATGGATAAATGTGCCATATTTATACCTTGTCTTGAAGTCTTCGGTCGTAGTTGATTATATTATTAAAGGAAGATGCATCCATTACTTTGGCACACGCCAGATTAGTGTGAATTAGAGGCTTACTATGAAATAGAAGTGCAGAAGGGCCATTCAATATACATGTTTTGATTATTGTAGTGAAATCATGGTTTCATGCAGATAGAGGAGAGCATGATGACGAGGTTGGCCTGCAGTTGATGACGAGGTCGAGCTGCTATACATGACAAGGTCATCATGCTCTCCTCTATATGCAGTTTGACCCATGATTTCTCTACAACTGTAGATAACAAGTGAAATCAAATGTAGCACTTACATGGACATAGTTTTGGTCTCCTCATGCCACTCTTTAAACTAGACGAAGTTGTCATTGTTCGCAAGTCGAAATGGATCGAACATGTTCACCGACGAGGCTGTAGTATTTGCTCTGATCTCCACTTTCTCTCTGATTGTAGACATATCTCTCACTCTTCTATGAGGCTTGACGGTTGTCCCCAATGACCCTTTTTGCCTGCGATTTCCCTCTTGATCTTCATTCTGATTTTCGGGCTTCGTAATTTGAACATGTTTGCGTGTTCTAGCATTTTGCCCTGCAATCTTTGACCCCATTGTTGCAACAGGCAAACGGCCTTGAATGTCTCCCGATCTCTTTGACTTTGGACCTTCATTTTCATGCGTGTCTGTGCGTAAGGAGTCAAGCAACCCATCTAATACTCTTAATTTTTTAGTTTCGGCTGAAGATCCACTCGAATCATCTACCTCTTCAACCTTTTGCATTGGTTCCTCAAAGGCCTGTACTTCAGCATTAGATACACAAACATGGATGTGCTCATAAGTGTAGTTTACTTTCTGTATGAGATCACCCATGTTTTTCATCATGTAGCTTTCGAACGTGGAAGGTCGCTGCATGAGTATAGATTTAAATAAAGTAACATTTATAACATGCAAATAAAGAACACGCTGTTGAATTAAAGAACGTGCATTCATTTAAGAATAACCACACATACGCTAACTGACGGTGGAGTCTTCAACACCGCCGGACTTCCTCCATTATTTGAGTCCAACATGTTAAACTTCCTTGGATATTTACCTCCACTGGTGCTGCCAGTAAGTGGACTTATTGATTGGCGGCTTCTATAACGATGTAGATCATCTTGGTGATCCGCAACCAACTGATTAATATTTTCATTTATGAAAGCTAGTTTTCGTTTTGAAGGCTCTACTTTTATGTGCATGCTTTTGCGGATCCCACTGCTTTTGTTGCTTAAAGTAGTCCTTCCATAAACACGCAATCCCCCTTCTTTCATCTTATCCTCCTCGTACTCAGACGGCTTCATTTTTTCCTTATTGAAGACGTAAACAAAAGACAAAATAAATTATTAATCATATTGAATGAGAATTCTATAAATACAATTATGCACTCTTGAATCGACACTTACATAGATTATAAACAACGGGCCGAGTGTAATAATCCCGGATTTCTGATTCACGCAGGGTATTTTGTGGCTCGACCATCTCAACATCCTCGGCCACTTCTCGTGATGCCTAGGAACCAACTCAGCATACTTTAAGGCTATGTCTGGGAATGTTTCATACACCCACCATTGTAGCACAAGGTTCAAACCATTCACTTCCAAAAGAGGTCCCTCGCTCCCATTAATTTTTGTCGCCCATTTGTCGTACGCAGCGTAAAATTGTGTGACAAAGAAAAGATACGCATCTCGACCCCAATGGTAGATGTTCATGTATCCGAAATCATCAACTGCATGCACGTATCCAACAACAAGGGGTGCATTAAAGTTATTACCATTACTCATCAAACCATTGAACATGAAGATGAGGATTCCCAATTTCAACGCGTACTCGCTACCTCCTTTTGTAGCTTTGCATTCATCCTCGAACGCTTGCTCAATATTTCCTATGTATAGAGTACTCTTCCCTCCAAAAACTGTTTCATGCAATCTCGAACGTTTGGGTTGTGGCTTACTACTACGGAACGACAACCCAGTTAGCATGAAGAATTCATCTCTTCCGAATTCGGCCTCCACATTGTCGTATTTGAATTTCAAATGGTTCCTTGAACGTGTGTCAACGACATGCATGAATAGATTTGCCATAATTTGTTCTTGAAGTAATATTGTCGTAACCTCCATGAATGTACCAAAACAAGAATTCTTTAGCTTTAGGAGGTTATCATCGTCAAGACTGGCTTTGAGTTTATCAATTACTTCCATAGTTTTACACCTCGCACTGAATGGTATTCCTAGAGTATAGTAATCATGTTGTACATTAACAATCCACATATTCAGATATACAATACAAAATTATGCGTAAAACACTGTAAAGGGTGGCTTCGCCCCCGATTTCCATTCATATCAAGTACATTAAATATTTGATTTTGCTGTTAAAATGATGTCATTAGTGATTGCGCATAGATTGAACATAGTTAATGCATGGGCGACGTAATACCTGGGGTACGGTATCTGAGTTCTCCACCATTGCATAAGCATTCATGTGAACTCTTCTATGGATGCAATGAAGGATCCCTGCAATGACTCCCTTCAGTAAAGATTTGGGCATTTGCTCATTTGGAGAATGAATTAATTATTCTACATCAAAAGTGATTGACTTGCAAGCCTTTTCACGTGCAAGTACATTATTGAGCAACTGATAAAAGCATTAAATGCAGCCCAATGCCTAAGACATATTTAAGATAGCTTCCCAATATCCCTATAAAGCTATAGATGTAGGTAATGCTATGTGTGTAAGTTTGATGGGAGTTTAGGGTAGGTTTAAGTTTGATGGGAGTTTAGGGTAGTACACCACCATACCCCCATTATCCTTTTGCAATCTTGTACTATATTAGTATTTAAATTACTGTTTCGAGCTTCGTACCTCTACATCGAATTGACCATTACATAGGGGTGTAAACAAATCGAATCGAAGAGAATAACATAGTATTCGATTCGAATTCATTAAGGTATTCGAAGATTCGAATTTGAATTCGAATTTTCTTCGAATACTAGATTTGATTCGTATCCGATTCGAAGGTAGATTCGAAAGTATTCGATTCGATTCGAATATTCAATTCATTTTTTCCTACACATATTCTAAATGATATTTTAAAGAAAATGATTCGAATTCGAAGTTCGATTCGGATATCTGATTCGAAATGATTATTTAAGAAATAAATTTCTAATTGGGCTTAAGAATTAATATCTTATATATATATATAGTTATATTACATACAATATTAATATTAATATTAATATTAATATTAATATTAATATTTATATTTATATTGTATGTTATATTTATATTTATATTTATATTAATATTTAAATTTATATTTATATTGTATGTTATATTTATATTTATATTTTATCGAATACTTACGAATATCGAATCGAATATCATAAATTTTTATTTGTATTTGAATAATAATCGAATCATAAAAAATATTTGTTTTCGAATTCGAATCGTAAAAAATCGAATACGAATAGGGCTAATCGAATACGAATACTGAATCGAATAAAAATTATTTGATTCGTTTACAACCCTAGTGTCTAAATAGTCCGTGTTTATATTCAAATATATATTTATGTTTAACTATTAATATTCAGACTTACTATTAAAACCCCAATAATGAAAGAACCCCAATAATGAAAGAAGGTAATGCCTGATTTACATAACATAAAGTGAACACAATAAAAATAAACGTATTATTACAAGGCCTTATTCATAATTCTTGGAAGAAATTAACTACTTAGACATCTCTCCCATTCCCATCTCCAGTGGCTGCGGTGGTAGCGAATTCGGCATATATCGGCCTTAATGTCTCCGGACCTCCTTCCTTATTGCAAATTGGACACTGCAACAAAAAATGTAAAATACGATTAGGCTAAATATTAGTGTACTAACCTTATTCGTGGAATTACAGAGACTTCATTTACCGTTAGTTTCCTCTTAAACCATGTGATAATGCATTTGAAACGATAAGCATGGCCGCATGGCAAATTACTGTGAATAAACACATAACATAAATGAGAACTGGTTTACTTCAATCAATTCATCAACTTAAATCATAACTGGGGGATCGAGAACAAGATTCAACTATTATCTAATCGTACCATGGATGGTGATCGCCTTCTGCCTTAGTGATAAGTGTGCATATGATACAAATTATGCCTTGGGCTATACTGTTGTCAACAACTTCAGCCTCCCTAATAGAAGAGTTGCACTCTATACCATCATTAGTCGGAGAAACGATAGAAGGAATGATTTCGTCGCTTGATTCATAGAAGTGAGATGTTGGGTATGCCATCACCGGCAAGCTTTGCCTCCGAGTAAGCTGCTCTTCTTCAGGGTCATGGACCGTATCATCGGAATCTGACCCTGTTGCCTCAATGAACATCTGAAATGCAGAACTCCAACCTCGAGTACTCGATTCGTCTCTTGCAGGCATTTTATGTTTTAGGTGAGAAACAAAGTAAGGCAAAGGTAAAAAATAGTCTATGAAATACAATAAAACTAAATTACACAGTTCATAATCTACATTTATGGCTCGATATTCAAACGGTCAGAATATCACGATTACCGAGAAGCACACACATCTACACGGCATGACAGTAACGCCTAGTGTGGTACGTGACCCACGAATACTTGAAGCTTCTCGGTGAAGCTTCTCGGTGAAGGTACTTCGCATTTTGATATTTTTTACATAACTAAATGTCACCTACATTTAATTATACCATAGTGCACTAATCTTAATCACGAACTCCTAATCTTGTTTCGTTCCATAACATAGTGCACTAATCTTAATCACGAACTCCTAATCTCGTTTCGTTCTATACCATAGTGCACTAATCTTAATCACGAACTCCTAATCTCGAAGAGTTATATATCTCGATTCGTACCGTACCTTAGTGTATTATATATCTCGATTCGTACCGTACCTTAGTGCACTAATCTTAATCATGAACTCCTAATCTTGTTTCGTTCCATACCATAGTGCACTAATCTTAATCACGAACTCCTAATCTCGTTTCGTTCTATACCATAGTGTACTAATCTTAATCACAAACTCCTAATCTCGAAGAGTTATATATCTCGATTCGTACCGTACCTTAGTGTATTATATATCTCAATTCATACCGTACCTTAGTGTATTAATCTTAATCACAATCTCATAATCTCTTTTCGTTCCATAGCATAGTGCACTAATCTTAATCATGAACTCCTAATCTCTTTTCATTCCATACCATAGTGCACTAATCTTAATCACGAACTCCTAATCTCATTTCGTTCTATACCATAGTGCACTAATCTTAATCACGAACTCCTAATCTTGTTTCGTTCCATACCATAATGCACTAATCTTAATCACGAACTCCTAATCTCGTTTCGTTCCATACCATAGTGCACTAATCTTAATCATGAACTCCTAATCTCTTTTCGTTCCATACCATAGTGCATTAATCTCAATCACGAACTCCTAATCTCGTTTCGTTCCATATCATAGTGCACTAATCTTAATCACGAACTCCTAATCTCGTTTCGTTCCATACCATAGTGCACTAATCTTAATCACGAACTCCTAATCCTGTTTCGTTCCATACCATAGTGCACTAATCTTAATCACGAACTCCTAATCTCATTTCGTTCTATACCATAGTGCACTAATCTTAATCACAAACTCCTAATCTTGTTTCGTTCCATAACATAGTGCACTAATCTTAATCACGAACTCCTAATCTCGTTTCGTTCTATACCATAGTACACTAATATTAATCACGAACTCCTAATCTCAAAGAGTTATATATCTCGATTCGTACCGTACCTTAGTGTATTAATCTTAATCACAATCTCATAATCTCGTTTCGTTCCATACCATAGTGCATTAATCTTAATCACAATCTCATAATCTCATTTCGTTCCATACCATAGTGCACTAATCTTAATCACGAACTCCTAATCTCATTTCGTTCCATACCATAGTGCACCTAATCTCGTTTCGTTCCATACCATAGTGCACTAATCTTAATCACGAACTCCTAATCTCATTTCGTTCTATACCATAGTGTACTAATCTTAATCACGAACTCCTAATCTTGTTTCGTTCCATAACATAGTGCACTAATCTTAATCACGAACTCCTAATCTCGTTTCGTTCCATACCATAGTGCACTAATCTTAATCACAAACTCCTAATCTCATTTCGTTCTATACCATAGTGCACTAATCTTAATCACGAACTCCTAATCTTGTTTCGTTCCATAACATAGTGCACTAATCTTAATCACAAACTCCTAATCTCGTTTCGTTCTATACCATAGTGCACTAATCTTAATCACGAACTCCTAATCTGGAAGAGTTATATATCTCGATTTGTACCGTACCTTAGTGTATTAATCTTAATCACAATCTCATAATCTCATTTCGTTCCATACCATAGTGCATTAATCTTAATCACAATCTCATAATCTCGTTTCGTTCCATGCCATAGTGCACTAATCTTAATCACGAACTCCTAATCTCGTTTCGTTCCATACCATAGTGCACTAATCTTAATCATGAACTCCTAATCTCGTTTCGTTCCATACCATAGTGCACTAATCTTAATCACGAACTCCTAATCTCATTTCGTTCTATACCATAGTGCACTAATCTTAATCACGAACTCCTAATCTTGTTTCGTTCCATAACATAGTGCACTAATCTTAATCACGAACTCCTAATCTCGTTTCGTTCTATCCCATAGTGCACTAATCTTAATCACGAACTCCTAATCTCAAAGAGTTATAAATCTCGATTCGTACCATACCTTAGTGTATTATATATCTCAATTCGTACCGTACCTTAGTGTATTAATCTTAATCACAATCTCATAATCTCGTTTCGTTCCATTCCATAGTGCATTAATCTTAATCACAATCTCATAATCTCATTTCGTTCCATACCATAGTGCACTAATCTTAATCACGAACTCCTAATCTCGTTTCGTTCCATACCATAGTGCACTAATCTTAATCACGAACTCCTAATCTCTTTTCGTTCTATACCATAGTGCACTAATCTTAATCACGAACTCCTAATCTCATTTCGTTCCATATCATAGTGCACTAATCTTAATCACGGGCTCCTAATCTTCATCTCGGGCCATCCAGTTTATTTCATTTCGGTACCAAACACTTAGATGAACCAAGATGTTTCACCTCATCTTGGTTCATCATATCCACCAAACATACCCTAAATACTAGTGCTGTAACTTTAAGTTTAAAATTAATAATAATAATAATAATAATTCAAATAATAATTATAATAATAATCATAATTCAAACATTTTTACTCCAATCAATATAACAGCATGAGGGTTTCTTCATCCACCAAATATTGCAGTTCATATTCCTCTTCATTAATGAGGCACGACTTTGTGTAGCAATGATTAGACTGAATTATACATTTATCCTCCGGGTGCCGCGCCCACATTCCCCGAGACTGCATCAGGAGATAGCCATTTCCCATTCCCGCCATTCCCTCCATTAACTTTGCAGTTAATTGTAATTAAATAACTTCCTAATAAAATACACAGAATATGAATATGTATTCGTGTATGTAATTGATTGAAGTCCAAATCTACACACATAATATTATGCTTCGAATAGCGGGCAACCGTATTAATTGCAAGCAGAAATCTTTTCCTATTCTTGATATTGGGAGCAGTTGGAAGGGAAGAGTGTGCATCGGTTTTCGTGAATGTAAAACAAATCAAACTCTTCATTAAAATCATTATCATCTTCTTCCTCCTTCCTCTCTTCGTCTTCTTCTTCTTCAGCGGGCGCACCCACCCACCCACATTCTGAATCTTCTTGTTCTTCTTCTTCATCGCACAGTCCATGTTCTCCTTGTACTCCACACCCATAATCCAACCCTCCATTCGTCTTGCACAACTATACGAGAGGACAACATGGCAATTAACATAATCGAAGGAATACATTTCTTCACATTAATCAACGAGAGCAATTGCCCCAACATGACGAAACTGGTAAGGAATTTGCCATGGATTTGTTTTATTTCATTTCTTCTTGATTCTTACTAATTTATTTTAATCATTTCAATTGTAGCGTTTGCGCAAGACAATGTCGCAGCGCATGCCTGAAACCGAGATGAAGATAGTTCTTCAATGCCAGGGTTCGCTATGGTGGGTAACCGTGCGCCATAACGACGATGACGGCCGACTTTGGATGGAAGATGGATGGCCCATTTTCGCGATTGCCATGCGACTTCAATATTTAGATATAGTCTCCTTTCATTATTCAGGTGATGGCAAGTTTGTTACCAATGTCTTCGATGTATCCTCCATTAGGTCTCCGTTCAACGAACTTAGCCTAAATCACGACGGGCAAAACCTAGAAGCTTGCGCATGCAAGAGCGAGTTCTTCGACGCAGTGAAGGTCACCGGCGCTGGCACGAACGGAGGTCGGTATGTAGTTAAGATTAATGATTACTATGTTGTTGAATTTTCCAATTTACTAACTATTCTAACTCATTAATTGACAGAAATGTGGGGAAGAAAGGCATGCTTTGAAGTTGAGATACATAATTTTCACAAAGGAAATAATGTGATGCTGGTACTGATTAAATACATTTATTTATTAATAAGTTGACTAATAGACACTAATTCAATACTACTTATTTGCTCAATTTGATCTTGCGGGTTATCCTGGGGAATTTGCTACGGTACAAAGTTAGAGGCATGTACTCGCGTTCTACTAATTCAAGGCGATTATGAAATAGGATGGGAAGTTGTAGTGAATCAAGAAATTGTGGAGGGAGGTCATCTCGTGATGGCTTTGACGAGGGGTTGGCGAATATTCTTAGCAGAAAACAAAATCAAAGTTGGAGATTTCCTGATATTCGAAGTGGATGACAAGGCAAAGAAGTTCGAGTCAACTCTCAACCTCACATTTGATGTAGTGAGGTACATGTACTTCTTTTGGTGTTTTGAGTTTCGTTATTATCTGGATTATTTGTAATCTCGATTGGTATATTATTAGAATGCAACAAATTATAAGCAATGTATCATTCATATTGGTTCTTGAATCAGTTATGCATGGGTTGCACTCTTGTGGTGTCATTTGAATGTTGTACTTGTTCCTAAGTATTGTTGTTCATAATATGTTTGTAACGCCCCGTATTTTCTATCTACTTTAGAAATGATTGAAGGATAATTATTCGCTCCTAGTAATTTAATATCACTTAGAGTATAAAAGAATTACCTAAAAGAAATTCTATTAGAAAATCGAGTAGCTACTTGATTCTCAATGTTTTTCAGTTAATTAGCAAATAAATCGAGTAAAAGCTTGATTTCGATATTTTACTAAGTAGTAAAATATTGCTTTGTTATAAACGATTCTAAAAATTCGATTAGTATTCCCGAGATTTATATATTAAATGTTTAATAGCGGGCCGAGCCCATTTACAAGTTTAATTGGGCCGAGCCCATTATACAATTAATTATGGGACTAAGCCCAATTTAGCAAGCAAGGTTGCAGCCGAAACTACCTTACAACTTTACAACCCATAATCTACTTAAATTAAAACATTTAAGTTACAAGCTTTATACAAGTCAACAATGGTGGGCAATAAGATAGAGCTACAACACCTATACCTAGACTACATGCCTTGTGCTAAACTTAAGGGGGGCATAAATCTTTCTCCTGCAGCAAATCCTCCTCCTCTGCTGCAAATCAGCCACTCTTATAGCTACAAGTTGCAACTTAGTAACTTCCTCCAGCCCCATTAAACCTGCAAGCAAAGAGTCAAGGCAGCTTTTAGTTAAAGTAAGATTTGGGAAAGATTTTTGCAGAAAAATAAACCAACTACAAGCATTTATATGCACTTCCTGCTGCAGCCATTCATTACACACTTCTTCAACTTTCAAACACTCAAAAAGAGAGAGTGAGAAATTAGAGCAAGAAGGAAGCAAGGAAGAGGAGGAGGGAGAAACAGAAACAGTAGCCCAATTCATTAAGCTACAAGCCACACACTAGCACTCACATTACTTCAAGGTAACAACCAAAATCCCAACTCCTAGATCTATACAAGCATGCTACTGCTGTTCAGTTAAACAAGCCCATAATGTTTTCCATTTATAATTCTCAAACTAGAAACACAAGAACATACTCAGCATGCTATTTCATACACCCCAAACCTTAGAAGAATGAAGAAGTTAAATATTTATACAAGCACAAATCCTAGAACTAAGAACAATCAAGCAAGAGTTAAGTGATAACCAAAATTGGTTACGAGAGTATGCTCATTAAAACAGAACATCCAAAGATGAGCATAACACTAAGGACACAAATCAGCAAGCATAATTTCATACTTTAAGAAACCTGGAAACGATTAATAAATTAAATGAAAGTTCCAATCCGAGGGAATCGAACCTCGTCGAGGCCGAAGCCTCGACGGCAGCAGACCCGCATCAGAAGCAGCGGCAGTTCGCAGCGGCGAGCAGCGGACAGCGGCAGCGCCCTCGTCGTCGAATCACCGAAACCTGCAAATTGGAGAAGAAAGCAACATCGAGCAATGGCTGCAACACGAATAGAGATAAAATCAGTAAATTAACAAATAAATTTTTTTTTAAAAAAATATTAGATAACAAGAAAGAGAGTGACGGAAAGAACAATCGATCGGGGCGAATGTCCCCAAATTCTTATGAATTTAGGATTTTATTTTCGGATCTCAATCCGAGGGAGAGAAAGTCGGCTGCGGGAGTTGCTCAGAGCCGTCTCACCGTACCGGCGGGACCTCTAATCGAAGTAAGGACTCGCTGGAAATCCACCATGGAAGCCGGTGGAACCCCAGCCTAAATTTCTGAAATTGGGTTTCTTCTCCAATTTCAATTTGAGAGGGGGGGGCGAATTCCAGAAAGAGATAAACAGAACAGAAGCCGGAGGCAGCGTTTCCCGTCAGAAATCGAGAGAGGAGAACTCTTCCCCAATTTCGATTTAGGGTTTGGAGGAAATAACCAAGAATGTGAGGGAGGTGATGAATAGAGCCATCGCACAACGACGGTGGCTCAAGTACGGTGCCGGCTGTCGGTATAGTGAAGGGGTGACGGAGAAGATGAGAGTTCGGGAGAAGAAGAAGTCGCGCGAGAGAGAGAGAGAGACCGACGGGAATGAGAGGAAGAAGAGGGGTTATGGTGTTTTTGTCTCAGCGGGTCGGGTGTCTCCGAACCGGGTTGCGTTCGTGGGTCGACTAAGACCTGGGCCGAATTGATGGGCCAGTTTCCCTTGTTCAGCTGGGCCGATTTAATTCAAGTGGGCCAAGAATCAATTCCTAATTAAGGCATTAATTTACTGTTTATTTTATACCACCACTAATTAAATTATTTTACACCTATAACAACAATTTTAGAACTTAATAATTCTTGATCGAATTATTTTACGAGCTTAAAGAATTAACTTATAGAAATAAGTTAATTAACCAAAATTTAATAATCAAGATTTATTGATTAAAGTTAATCAATTGTACAGTTAAAATTAATTATTGAGAAGCTTCTCAATTAAATTAATTCCTAGCTAACAATAATAAATCAAGTAATGATTTAATAATAAATTTTCCATATAAACCGTTCACATAACGGAAGTAATAAATCGAGCTTAGATAGCAGTGACAACGTCACTGGAATTAGGAATAATCTCTAAGTAGACGTAGAGTTAAAATTCTTCGATAATCTTTTATCGCTCGAATTGAGAATCTTATTTCATTTTCTAAGCAAAGGTCGAGCAAAGAAAGAGCAGTAGTCAAGAAGGCGTAGAAGTTCAGTAACATCTAAGAGAAGCAGATGAGGTGGGCTTTCTATAAAACAAAAAGCATGTTTTATTAGATGATATAGCTCTTTTAAAAGTATTGTCATGCCATAAAATGTTTTGATTTTGTATTGATGCCTATCTGTTATTGGCTACGCCAATATTACTTAATCGAATTCGGGTCCTTGTATGGCCAGCTGCTATACTTGGATTAGTGTACACAGTGGTCGAATCGTCTAGTGTGACGATCGATCAGGTGACGAGTGAGGTGGCCACCTCCTCGGGCACCACAGATCAGATATGGTGGATTACAACGGAAATTTGACTGCAGTCACTTTTGAGAACTAAGAGATTTTAGTGAACATAGACTTTTAAGAAAAACCTTGTGTTTCACTCAGTATGTGGATGACAATAAAATCAGTTTTGGGCAAAGTGTTCACTTAGTACAATTTGTACTTAGCCCTGTACATTGTTTTTAATGTGCAGGTTGAGCAGGTTGAATCGGAGTGATTGGCGGAGCTTTTGTCAATTTAGTGAAGATTTAGTTGTTGATAACTCTTGGTAATACATGTCTTCATACATGTATTTATAGCCATACTTCTGTTGCGTACACTCTGATGTTTTCAAAGTTCCTTTCGATTTAGATGTATTCTGAGTCAGAATCATGACAAGCATTGTCCTACTTTATCAGTTATAAGTATCAGATTATCTAGAAATGAGATTGCCCTGAGAGTCGATTCAAGAAATGTTCTTCATTTATCCATTATTTCATATTCATATTTTATATTCACGAATTTACCAAGCTTAGCTATTGATCAGCAAAGTGTGGTCGTGTTAATGTTTGCGTGTTCTTTACTTCATGAATGCTCGCGAATTCAGAAATTGTTATTAAGTATTGTTCTTCAATATGTATCTTCTTCATGTACATAACATGTGAAGGAAATATAGTTTTACTGAATCATGGATCATTTTAGTATAAATCCATTAAGTAGATATTAAGTATTGTTCTGAATGCAATTTTGGATGTGTTGTTCTTAGATAATTTCAATGCTTAGTTTTAACTGATCATGTTAAGTATTGTGCTTAATACATTTTTTGCATGTATTGTTCTGAGATCTTGTATTTAGCTTTGTATAAACTGATGATATAATTAAACCAGGGACACCATGGGATAAGGGTTTAGGCCAGATAGGGTCTTCATGAAGGTGATCATGCCTGGTGATGATAAGAAAATGGTAACTATATCTATGCCTTGCCAAAGTCATTGTTAAATCCTAGCTAATTCCTTAGATGTTACTTAGTAATCTTCAAATAATTGTAGATGCTGCCTCGGGCTATAGCAAAAGAACTTGATAGAGTGAAGCTACGCAAAGTGTCGGTGATATCACGCATAGGTACATGGGAGATGAAGATCCAGAGGAATGCTTCGGACGGCCGGCTTTATCTTGGAGATGGGTGGACTGAATTCTCTAATGCCCACGTGTTAACTGATTGGCATCTTATCCAGTTCAGGAGCCTTGGAGATATGATCTTGCAAGCATCAATAATGAAATGCAATGGAGAAGAGGAAATGGGATTCATATTCCAAGCAGAAGGCAAAGAGAAGATCAGCACGGTTGTCCCCTGTACTTCTCCTCCGGCGCCTATGGGTGGAGAGACATCATGCAAAGCGTCCCGAACTGGTAAGCGCATTCACGATACGCATTTCAATTAGTATTACTTTGAATTATTAATTATAAGTTGGGTTCGAACTATTAGCTAAGGTTATTATTATTATTATTTAGGTTTGCCTGGTTTTATTAAGATAGGTTAGGGTTGAGTTTTACTTGGGCCTCAAGTAATTAGTAGTTTAATTACTCTCTGAAGAACTTAGGGTTGTTTTATTTATACTTATATTTCTTTCTTTGAATCGTGATTTTCACTCTATCAGACGAGCTGAGAGTGACTGCTATCCCAGATGCCGGTGTGATCCGTCCTACAGAACTACAGCCTCTGCCACGTGAGTTCCTTGCAAGCCTGTAGTATTACATAATTCTTTTTACGAAACTATAGTAAGTTGGCTGAAGCAATTGACTATATGTCCAGGTATATTCCAGATTGCTGACATTACAAGCACTGTCATAGTGACCAAGAATTATCTACATTCTCTGGTAAAAAATGTTTTACTTTATCTCACTCCAATTCTTATAACTGAGATTTATCGTTACTCAAAACTCTTGCTTAAATACGTTATTTGTTCTTGGTGGATAGGAAATACGTAGAGAGTTTGTGAGAAAAACTCGCTTGCATCTGGCATCCTCCATCAAGCTAGTCTGCATTGATGGAAGAGAGTGGGACATAACGCTGAAGGCGACGGTGCACAACGACGGCCAAGATAAAGTGAGGTTCACGACAGGATGGAAGCAGTTCTTCTTGCACTACAACCTCGGACGTTGGACACGCTGCATGTTGTTCGGCTATGTTGCTACGCCTCATTCTCCACCGCCGACCAGACTTGGGATAAGAATCAATGTTTGAGAAGTTTGTGAATTTGAACAATATTTGTTTTTGTCGTCTTGGTGACGAATACTTGTGAATTTTTTTTGTTCGAAGTGGTCATCATCTTTTGCTCACTGAATGTGGATTTGTTAGAGAATTAACTCTTGTTGATGTGCATGCTATAATTTGTATGTGTATTTGGTACAGTTCTACCTTGCTTTTGCTGAATTATTAAATCTCAATGTCATTTGCAGAAATAATCATAGGTTTCAAACTCCCTCTGTCTATTCCGAATCGACCACTATAATAATAATACTAATAATTATAATACTAATAATAATAATTATAATACTAATAATAAAAAATAATAATTATAATACTAATAATAATAATAATAATAATAATAATAATAACATTTTAACTACATGAAAGTGAATTGTGAGATATTATCAAACACAGTATTGAACACCAATTTATTGTAAGGACGGAATATATCAAATAACTAGATTATACTACCTACATCCCATATAGTTAGTCCAATTTGCTTTATTGACTTTTCTGGCACGCGTTTCCACCGAAACCTAGTACGGGTTTTAAAACTTAATTTTGAAGTGTTTTTCCTTTTACGGGATACCATGACACTCATAGTATCCCATAAAAAAAATACTTCAAAATTAAATTTTAAAACCGTACTAGGTTTCGGTGGAAACTATAGTGCCGGAAAAGTGAATAAAGCAAACTGGACTAACTATATGGGATGGAGGTAGTACCAGATAAGTAACGAACTAACTCGTAATGGCAATTGTAATTCACTAATTTATTTTAACAATTAATGCAATGGTTCCCACCTAACCCCTTATATCTGAAATAACATATACAACAACTGATAGAACATGATAATTAAATAAATGACATCTGTAATTGTTTATTAATTAATTAATAGCATTTGCTCATTATCCTTAATTAATTTATCTCAAATAGTTAGACCCTAATTAATATTCGCGAAATAAATACTCTTCCCTCAAATATATAACAACAAATTACTTCAATTTCTTCAATTTGCGATTCGCCTCCTTGCTCATTCAATTTCTTCAATTTGCATTTGCTCATTCTCCATCTATTCCCCCACCCCCCTCCCCCCGCAAAACATTCGGCTCCTTGCTCCTCTATTAGGGTTTTCGGCTCCCCAATGTTGCAAACCAAATCGGATCACTATTCTCTAGCGGAACGGAAGTGGGTGAGAGCTTTCTGAATCGAGCGTGTATTACCTTCCAGAGTCGACGGCCGAGGTTTGTATCTCTACTTCCACGACCACGAGTACTGTGGCTAATTCTCCAGATCAATTTAAGATTTCTCATATCATGTTTCACATTTGAGATATGTTCATTGCTGAATTGCTTTGTGTAACAAATGATTTAGATTAGTTAGGGTTTTATTAATCTCACTGTTACATACTATTGGGTATAATCGATTAGTGAAGTGTTGGATTCTTCTTATATATTGATTTTTCTTATATGCCTAATTTATGTTGTTTCAAGTAAAATTTGAGATATGTTCATTGCTGGATTGCTTTGTGTAATGAATGATTTATAATTGTATACATGACCGAATTCTAGATATGTTATTCACCATTTCTTGCTCGGGTGTTCACTTAACCCATTTCTCTTTAAATATAGTTCATTTACGAGTTGTTAAGATCATGGATGCTGACAGTAGTGAGTACAATCTCATTCCGATTTGCCCTTCTTGTGGTAAGGGTAAGCTTCTCATAAAACCTGCTGGACCAACTGCAAAACACATGGGACGCATATACTACAAATGTCCAGTTTCTTGTGGATATTGGAAATGGTGTGATGACTACCATCAGGAGGCTGCAAGTGAAATAATTCCAAACTATGTTTTGAACCAAGTTTATAAACCAAAAGCAAGGCTGGATCGATCTACGTCGGCGACCAGTACTCCTAGGTATGAACCTTCATCAATTGATTCTCAAACAGGACGCCCGCGCCATAGTTCTCATTTGGAGAGCCAAATCACATATCTCTTCATGGGTGCCGTGTTAGTCCTCCTTGGTGTCATTATTGGGAAGTTGTTGTAATGGTAATTATATTTCTTAATGTAGTTGTTTTTGTATGAATTGTACTAGATGTTGTCATGAAGATTCAAGGATTATCATGTAATTATATTATGTATGTCTTATGGATTTCGGCTTTATAACTTCTTCGATTATAAGTTATTAAATTTGTTTTCTTTCAAGATGACAAATAGATCAAATTCATTAAATTGGTAAATCACAATTCGGAAGTATTTATAACTTGAAAATATAATTTTGGGTTATCTGATGATGACTTCATCATTAAATTCATTACACACACAAAAACAGAATAGAATGTATTAACGATGCAAATCAAGTGTACTAATGAAGATGATAACGTGATCACATTGGTGCAGAAGGCACATTAACTGATGTTTCTACATGGAACGGCAATTGCACAATCTCATCTTTCCTCTTAGGCGTCTTCTCCGGAGCCTTCTTCGGAGTCTTGTTAGGAGACTTGGTCGGCCCATTTCCTGGTAAATAGATCAAAAATCACCCAACAACAAGAAAGCTCTCAGATATACAACATTGTATGAAGATCGCAAAGAACTCAACCAACAAGCATAAATCATTCACATACAAATTACACAAATACTAAATACTAACCGTCTTTTGTGGCCACCGTAGCTTCTTTTTTCTTCTTTGACGGTGCATATCATTTTTCATATATCCGATTAGGATCACGAAATAAATCCGAACATACATTGGAGGTAATATCTTTAGTGACTTTCCTTTTCATTTTCACCTCAAGATTACCGACCATAGCAATTACCTGCTCGCGGAGCTCTTCAACTCGGTCTGTGATCATTTGACGGGCACTCTCATTATGTATTGCACATCCGGCCATTTCGTATATCTTACGCACAACTCCATCAACAAATAGAAAATATGGGCCACTAGGCCGTGGGTCCAAACCATCATCGGATTTCACAAATCCTCCATTCACTCTCCGCCTCCATCTACACAAGATTTGTGCCTCTGGAATTGCAAAGACATTATGTTTGATGTAAACCTTTAGTATATGACGACAGTGGATTCCATCGGTTTCCCACTTTCTACACGAACAACTAGCATGATGAGTCTTAACGTTGAAAGTGACTTTACGTACACGCTTTCCCCTTGCAGTTGTGGCAGATAACTCCAAACTATCCTCGCCAATCTGAACTCGTTCACCCTTGAGAACCACATTAAGTGATAGAGTAACCTCACCCTCAAATTCCTTGTAAACGTTACGTATGTATACAACAGCTGCATGAGACAACAACTCGTTACGGTCGATCAGTTGGCCCGGCACCCACATAGCAAGAGTGTCTTCTTCAATCTCCTTCTGCCGCCACCTAGTTTTAATGTTTTCAAGATTAAGAACAAACTCAAATAGTGAAGAACTCCCTCTTTGGAGATCCTTCAGCACACGATTTGTGGACTCACTCCTAGAGGTAGCATGAAGCCCTGCACAAAAAGTATCATTCGAGAATACAGATGCCCATCTGTGCCGGAGGTTATACATACCGGTAAACCAGCTGTTGTCCCTGTTGTCTTTCAGATTATAATATTGCATCATCTCATTCCAAACTCTATCAAATTCAGATTCGTCTTCCACGCGGTTCATGCATCTGTACCAGAGATCCGTGAAAACTGAGTCGGGCTTCAGTTTGCCAAAATGAATAGGGGCATTTTTATTTATGTGCCACTGGCACAACCGATGTTTAGAATTCGGGAAAACCACATCGATAGCTCTCATCATGGCAGCACACTGATCAGTGAATATTATCTTCGGTGTCACACTATACATAGACTCTAAAAATGTTCTAAACAGCCACTCGAATGTACTCGTTGTCTCATCAAATAGGAAAGCCATTCCAAACATAACATTCAACGTGTGGTGGTTGATCCCAATAAATGGAGCGCATACAAGATTGTACTTGTTCGTTCGGTACATTGTGTCAACAGACTTTACATCTCCGAATGCTTCAAAGTCTTGCAGACACCGTTCATCACGATAAAAGACATTCATGATTCTGCCATAGTCATCAGTCTGGACCTTCCAAAAGTAATGTGGCACCTTGTTTGCTTTGTCAAACAAATATTCCATAAGAGCGGTTGCATCACCATTATCAAACTTGGTGACTCTATTCACTCGCTTCCTATGATCATAAGCATCTTGCAAAGTAAATCCAAGGTTTTGCGGACCACCAGATTGCTTCGCCATAAATTTAAAAGCCTTGCTTACTCCGACACCAGCAGATGTTAATTCTCCAAGAAGACAACCTTTCGAGTAAGATAAATTACGATTAGACCTCAACATATAGGATTGCTCCACAGGGACAAATGCATGATTGTGTTCCCTTAGAAAATGACTTACACTCCAGCCACCACCATCACTTCTAGATATCCTTAGCTTAGCTGTGCAACCTGTGCGTCTAATGAGTTTCTTGTAAGCTGGCAAGCGACTATTAGGACCTTTGCATTCAGTCTTTCCAGCTGCGGAACAAATGTATTCCTTCCACTTGATAACATCAGTTCTACCCACATATCGTTGTTCTCCACGTCTAACGCTAAAACCTTTGATGCGACCATATTCACAGTAAAGTAAATATGCTTGCTCAAGATCTCCAACTGAATTACCTACAGCAAGAGCATTCTCTAATTCGAGAATAGATCCCTCCAATTCCGTCACTCCAACACAAGTTTCTTCGGTCTGAGATCGACACTCTTCGGGTGAATGATGTTCCCCCTCACGGTGCAACGAAGAATTAGTTGAGCCTTCGAGCCTCGAACATGCGATGTTAGATTCAATGCTAAAACCCTCCTCACTCACAGCGAAATCTTCAATATCATGTAACCCCAATTCATCGTCAATCATTGAATCCATCTCTGCACTTAGCCCTACACACAAAACTAACATTATATTTCCTAATAACTCCTCAAATGTACAAACAAAATACTGCATCAAGTAAATACTTTCTCCCCAATATACTCCAAATCGTTTGGCTTCTTCAGGAAGCTCTCTATTGTTCATATATTAGATTGAAATTAAGTAAATACGTACCTCCAGTCAGCCTAAACTCTTGAATCTAAAAGTGATTTGGCTGCAAACACCCTCCCTCCGATTCCCACCGAAGATATCAAAAGCGGGTGGATGCAAAAAGGCGTCTATAGAGTGGGAGAATTGCGTGGACGCAGCGGAGAAGAACGAGGAGAATATAGTCGACAGCTGTTTCAAGGCCACTTGCGCTCCGCAGAAATGCATGGAGGCGAATTCAGATTATTATGCTCCGATTTTGCAGGTTGAGAAGTTCATGGAGGAGAAGTCCGTAGAGGAGGGGGCGGTGAAGAAGTTGGAGGAAGGAAAGGAGAAGGAAAAGTTGAGTCGTGAAGGAGGCGGCAACAGCCCGGAATCGTCGGAGGGGGGAGGAAGGAAAATGATGGAGCTTTGTTGCTGTTTCTTGTCGGAATTCAAGAAAAAGAAAAAATAAGTATACATCACTAATTACAAATACAAATACAAAACCATATACGCATAACCATAGTATAAATGCATTGGACTAAACTGACCTTTTGGTCAAAAGTCAAAATACCCACGTGGCACTATATGAATGGACGACATCATTGAAGGGAGGTGTAGAATCCCGGCTCCTACAAATCTCTCTCTATGCATATTTCATTTTTATAATAAATCACTTATTTATAAAATTTTATAAATAAACAATAAACAATACAATACCCTTTCATATTTTTGCATAAAAAATAAGTGGTACAAATTTTAATAAAATATTAAGTGATATGATATAAATGATAAATGAGTAAAGATGATACAATGTAAAAATAAATGGATTGTGATGTGATATAGTTAGAGCTGGCAAAGTTGACCAACCCGATGGGCGTGCCCGGGGCGCCCAAAGTTTGGGCTTGGTTGGGTTTGGGTTTGTAAAATCTAAAGACAACGATCTCCTTCCTCATTACCTTTGCCCTGCAGGCGCCATTCGCTACTCATCTCCACCCAGTTGCATCGTCGCCTCCTTAGTTTCGCAGTCGTCATACCGCGCCATCACGTATTAAGCCCAACTCAAAGCCCGAGCCATCGTCTATCTGCGCACCGCCATTTGTAAGTCACCGACTCACCTTTGCAAACAAAAACATGTTGTTACCATCTTCAGTCACCTTTCATATGTGTGTATGAGTAGTAACGGTTTTGTGTGAGTGGTCGTGAATGTGATCGTGTGTGTGTGTGATGGTAGGTGTGTGTGCGTGGTTGGTCGCGTGCGTGTGTATGAGTGGCCATGGTCATGGTTGTGAGTGACTGCTCGTGTATGTGTGGATGATGAAAAATGGGTGTGAGTTTGTTCGTACATGGCATTTTATGGTCGTGATTGTGCTTGAGGAGTTCGCACAAGGCGTGGTTGTGGTTGTGATCATGGTCGTGTATGGCGTGATTGTGGTGATTGTGATCATGGCGGGGTTGTGCATTGCGTGACTGGAAATGGCGTGGTCGTGTCGTGTATGGGCATGTATGTCAATGGGTCGGATCTGGATCGAATCTTGTTTGGTCCAGATCTAGAAATTTTCATTTTGTCCAGTTCCAATCCAGATCCGTCAGGTTCGAAAAATGAATATCCAAACCTAAATTCAATGGATTCACAAGTTTACAGATCTGGACCCGGATCCATAACTTTTACCCATAAAATAAAATTTTGAAATTGAAAAAAGAAAAAATCAATTGTAGTATAATAAACGAGGAGAGAGAGAGAGAGAGAGTATAGTCGATTTTTCATTGTCGGATTTCATTGTGGACCATAAATTCATTATAGGGTCAAAGTTCAGGTCAATTTTGTCATTTTTAAAAGTTCAGTCATAACGCCACTACAAAGGTTAAAGTTTAAGTCAATTTTTTTTAAAAAAATTCCGGGCTATAAAGTAACTAAGGGGACAAAATTCGGGCCATAAAATATAGTTAACCCTATTGAGAAAGACAATTTTCAACATTGCCCCTAATTTTATTGTTCTATTGATTTGTCCATCAGAGGCTCTTTGCAAACACTCTCATCGGTGCTCTCGAAGGCTCTAACATGTGATACTTGTGTTGACAAAATGCTAGTGCTTCACCCCATCAAATTAGACGTGCCTCTACAAGTTCAATTTTAACCGATGATGTGGGAAGTAATTTTTCACCTTTGTGTGGAGTAAATGTATAAAATGTATTTGTAATATTATATCACGTGATAGACTGATGATGATGTACATTGCTTACTTTAAAAGAAAACAAAAAGTCATCCATCACACATCGATATTCAAAGCTATGTCTGCATATATTGGATATAGACGAACTCTTGGCGTATTGTTTGAGATTGCATGTAGTAGTTTTTTCGATTTTATTTATATTTTCTAGATTCCGGTATCTCATAAATATTTATTCTTACTTACCAAATTACAAACAATAAGCAATCAACTTTCAATCAATTATCAATATTTTCATCAAAATGTACAAAAAATTAACCGGCTTTGATGTCAATCTAATTTCTAAAACTTGGAACTATGTGTGAGTAAAAGAATATGACGACAATTTATAAGTATACTATACAAGAATAATAGAATATTTAGTTTGCGGGTCCACCCCCTCAAACTTGAACTATTAGCAATTCAAGTTAGTCAAACTAATTTTATTTTTATTTTTTTAGACCTAAAATGTTCGGTCATAACCAATAAAACTTTAGGTTTCAACTTAGCCTGTGGGGCTTCAAAATTTGCGAAAATTATTTATAGCAAGGATCTTCGGTAATGGTATTACATCAAAATAGCCATTCTTGATAACAAAATTTCTTATTTTGGCCACCTCTATAAAAAACATATTTTTTTAGCCACTTTAAAGTTTATACCTAAAATTTTCTTAATTTTTCCCACTATTCATTTTCTTTTTCATTGATAAATTGGACGTTGCCATTCTTTTCTCTTCCCAAATAAAACAGACTAAAAAGGGACGTCGGCTTCCTTTTCAAGTGAATCTTCTTCTTTCCATAACATTTTCTCACTTAAGGTTTTAGAATTATTGGGTTTTTTTTTTCCCCCGATTTTTGAACAAAATTTAAAAGAAAATAAATAAAGAAAGAAAAAAGAGAGAGAGACAAATAAGTGTCTTAAAATCAAAAATAGATCCTTCATTCTTCAAGGTTTTTCAACAACATGGATGTCACTACATAATTCAAACTAAAAAATTAGTTCCCAATTCTACTATCAATCTGTTACTTTGTTTGATTGAATAACAATTACTCCCTCTGTCCCACTTATATAGGGATAATATTTTTGTGGCACAAGAATTAAGATGGAGGTGATGATTCATTATTTAATGATCTAAAATAGTTTTTTTTTTTAATTTTGGATATCATTATTTGATGATCTATGATCTAAATAAATTAATTTAATTTTTTATATCTTTTTTTTGCTAAATTATTATTTTCTTTAATTAGACTAAATATTTCTATTTTAGGTAATATCCCTTTATTATTGAGACAAACCAAAATAGAATTTATCCCTTCTTTATAAGTGGGACGGAGGGAGTAATATTTTTTTTATTTCAATACCGTTATTATCCATAGAAGAACGTGGAATGCGAAAGTAGAGTAGTGAAGAATGAGCAGTCAAAAATTTGTGGAAGTTGGAAAATACCGCTTTGCTCTTCGAATAATTTATGGTTTGGAAATTTTTGATTCCACCACCCACTTCACTTTTCCCTCTCGCTAATCTAATACAAGTATTGGAAAAGAAAAAAAAAAGTATTGAAATGGTGAAGAAGACGTCTCGCAGACGTGATTTAGAAGAAGGAAAAAGATGAAGAAAATAGAAAAAATAAATAGAAAGAAAAATAAATAAAAGGTCATTTTAATCTTTAATCTTATAAAATGGCTAAAAAAGATATTTTTTATGGAGGTGGCTAAAAAAGTACTCTCATTATTCAAATCGGCTAATTTAGTAGTTGCCCATCATATTATCACAAAAGAAACATAGGACATGTTTTCTCATACAAAGTATTTAATCTAGTATTCAAACATCCAAAATATAAAAATCACTTTCATTCCAACTCATCTTGTGTAATAGTATTAACTTATTAGGGTGCCCAAACGGTGCCACTTTTTCCGTTTCCACAATTAAAAGTTAAAACTAGCATTGAGAGAAATGAAAACTAGTTTTTCCAATTTTTTTGGAAACCAGCTCCAAACTAAAAGTTGGGTGCAAATGGACCCCCTTGATTACTTAATTGCTTTTCTTTTTATTTTTCCTTTTTTTTTTTGGGCGAAATCTATAAATGCCCGATTTGAAAGTGAGTATTTATAAAATACCCACTTTCAAAATTCATATTCAAAAAATGCCCGATTTATTAAAATACAATAAAAAAATGGGCCCCATTTTCAACTTTAGCATATTTCGAGTTAAACATTTTTTTGTCATCTTCTGGTTTGCTATACATTTGGGCGCTTTACATGTATTATTTGGGCGCTTTACATGAATTGGGTCCCACTCCTTGAGCGCAATTTTTGGGCGCTTTTCATGTATTTTTGAGCGCTTTTTGAGAGAGAGTATAGGGCGCTTTTTCTATTTATATTTATTTCTTTTAAATTTAACTTTATAATTGAACATTATAGAGCGTTTTTCAAGATACTTTGAGCGCTATTAATAAATAATGAAGCGCTATTGATACAACATCCAACTATTGTGAGGTAAATAAATTTCAGAAGATGACGGAATTTGCTCTCGCTGATTCCTCCAGAGCTACTTGAAGACACCTCACTCTGTTGCGCCCTGTCACGGCTTCCAGTAGCATGTCGACACCGTGATGTTTCGGGTGGGGGAGGAGAGGGGGGGGATGAGGAGAGGGTTATCTGAGACGGCGTAGGTGGACCTCTGTCGGTACTGTCTCCCTTCTTCTAAGAGCGTTGTAAGGTTCTTTGAATCGAACCTCAAGAGCTCGTGCAAGGTCTCCGAGCGACCGGAAGTACAAAGAACCGGACTCCTGAATAGTGGGTTCAATGTTCGGTAGATCACTAACCTGAAATAAAAGACATTTCACTATCAATTAGCAACATTCATATGAATAAAAAACATAATACTATAAATTTAAAACTATGTCAAAAAATAGAATGTTACCCCTTCGTGAAAAAGTTTCCATAAAGCAGGGTCATCAATTGTAAGCTTCGTTTTCAATTTCCAATTGATGGACCGCGGTAAACGTCCTAAATCTTTTTTGACGCCTGCCACGTCGCCAAGTCCGGGAACCACTTCTAATCCCCAAATGTATAATGACCATGCAGGCCCGTAAAAATGATATTCATCACTGTCTTGCGCATGCTCCAGATAATATTTCAGCGTCTGGTACGAATATGCACCCCATGGAAACTGGGCAAATAGCTCAGTATTCTCTGCCAATTCCCACAACCAAGGGTGCGGTTCTTTCTGTGCATCGTGCCCAAGGACGAAAATATCAGCAACTAACAGTTGAGCTACGCGCAAGTGGATGGTACCGTCGGGGTCAGCAATCGAGCTTCCCAAATTCTTAAACTGAGCAATCAAGTCCTTCCTAGTGCCCGGTCTCCCACCGCATACTAGCCTTGCAAGTTCAGAATTTCTCGGATCACGAGTAACAGTGGGATCATAATTCACTGCTCCAAAAGTCAATCCTGTCACTAAAGCGTGATCCGTCATCGTGTACTCAATAAACCTCCCTTTGATATGGAACCAAATGCCTTCTTCAGTATCTGCGGCACAACCACCGCCTGCCCCTCCCGGAGCTGCCTCCGCCACTTCCACAGGCGCTTGTCCTGCTGCCGCTCCTACGCACCCAACACACACGCAGTTTGTTGTGTCCGCCGCTGCAACCAGTCTTCTCTCTAGTTGCTACCGTTGCCGGAGTTGACGCCGACACCCGCCGCCGCTGCCGGAAATTGCAACTACCGGAAATATGGCACAAATTCCTGAGGTTAGGGTTTGATAAATTTATGAATTTACTAATTCAAGTTTGTTTGAAAGAAGCATAATTAGTCAATTCGTTGATTTAGTTAAATAATATTGAAAAACGCTCTAAAAAAATCGAAAAGCCCTCTAAAAAAATTGAAACGCTCTCGAATATTATGTATATATTTGTTTTATATGATCCAAAAAAAACTAATTATTAAATTCATGTTGCTTATTTATATATTAATTAGTTATATATTAGTGAAATTCATTAGTGATAATTATTAAAATCATGTTCTTTGTTTTGTACAAGTTCTTGCTAGTGAATATTATTAGTGAAATTCATGTATTATTAGTTAGATATGATTTGTAATGATCTAAGCAAGAAATAAAAATTGAGAATTCATGTTTTATATTGATTTTAAAAAGATATTTTATATGAAAAGATATGTATTTATTTAACATTGAGAATTCATGTTTTATATAAAAAATCGTATTTGTTTTATATGATTTTAAAAAGATATTTAATAAATTCATGTTGTTTGTTTTATTGTTTGTTTGTTCGTATTATTAGTTAGACAATATTTATATATTAATATTAATTTGCTAGTGAAACTTATATGTCTTATATGATTTAAAAATTATTAATATTTAAATCATGTTGTTGTTTGTCATTATTAAATTATATTAACTGATATTTTATTAATTTTTATGTAAAAATAGGTATTGGTCTACAAGAGGCCAAATAATATGCATGCGCATGCAACAATTAATACTTCTTGTCAAAAGCGCCCGATGATATGTTAAAAGCGCCCGATGATATGTGAAAAGCGCCCGACAATTTTCCAAAAGCGCCCGATCGACTTTTTATTGAGTTTCCCGTGCTTTTTTCTGGAATGAGTTGAGGTATTTATAGTGAAACATTTGAAATAGAGCCGTTGGAAGTGTGTCAGGATTTGCAGTACCATACACTGACACAATTCTTGTCGTTGGGTGAGAACAGGTTTCTCAACCATAGCTCAGGTTGGTCTTCACAGGTCGACCATCCTATACCTCGAACTGTCTTCCGTCTTCTGTAACCTTCGTGTGGAATCTTCGAGTATGGTAGGAGCAGGTTACATAGACAAATTACCTAATGGAACAGTATGACAGATTGAGTAGATTAGGTACAAGGTTGCACTACCAACCTTGACCTTTACATGAGCAACTTGTCCGAGTTAAGCTTGACTGATCCAAACACGGAGACCAACCTGTTCCACTTAAAACCTGTATCTATGTGTGGTTTCTAATAGCATTATCAAAACTCAGTTTCAAAGGGTTCCCAACAGAATTGATAATTAGTTGTTTCTAATCGTATATAACTCATAAATACTAAAAACGTCCTAGATAAATAGTTAGAACGCCCAGTGAAATGTGAAAAACTCCCCATGATTTGTGAAAAAGCGCCCTATGATCTGGGAAAAGCGCCCGGTGATGTGTACAAAGCGCCCGATCGACTTTTTATTCCACCTATTTTATTTTTTAATTTAATGGACTTTTTGAATTATTTGCTATCACATACTAAATAATTGACCTGTGACGAATTCGTGTACAAAAATATTGTGCCTCCCGTGAATTTTTTTCTACCAAAAAGTTGAAATTGAAGGAATTATTTTGTAAATCCATATGAATAGTTTCAGCCAAATTTAAAGGAAAAATTTTTCCAGGCGCAAACGACAAAAACACATCCATCGAGAATGTGTAATGGTCGAGACAATCAAATGAAATGGGGCCCAATTTTATAGTATTATAATAAAACAGGCATTTTTTGAAGGTGCAACTTTAAAATGGGTATTTCGTGAATCCCGTTTTTCAAAACGGGTAGAAATGACTATTAGCAGTTTTTTTTTTATATTTTTCCAAATGTTGTTGTTTGTTTTCTTCATAGTTTTTTCATTTTCTTTTTTGTTAGCTTGTTGCCGACAATGTGGTACTTGTTCTTTTTTTTTTTTTTTTTTTCATTTATATTTTCTTTTATTACTATTTTTCTCTATATATACTCAACTACAACAATTATGTTCTCCATCTTCTCCCTTTCTTTTCCTTTTTATCTTCAAGATAAAGAAAAAATGGCAGATTCAAGCTCTCAAAATTCCGATTCTAGCAATTCAAGCTCTTAACATGTTCAAAATTCGCAACCTTATCAAAATGTTTTATCCCAATACCATCAACAATTTCCACACAATTCCAGCGCGGCGAATTTTCCACTTTATTTTCCACACAATTCCGACGGTTCGAATTTTCCTCAACAATTTCAAGGAAGCTTGCCTGGTGGGCTCATTTTTCCTCAACAAGTTTCATTCGATCATCCTACTGGATCAAGTGTTCCCTAACATTCTTCACAAATTCCAATTGATGTTGATGATGATGATGATGTTGAGGAAGCTCCTGAACCCACTCCAAATACAAAGGATACAAAAGCCATCTGGACTCCTGATGAAGATGTCCAACTTGTAAAATCATGGTACAACATCTGCACCGACTCCATTATTGGCAATCAACAAAAGAGAAAAGTATTTTGGGAGAAAATTGCTACTTACTACAATCAGTACAGGCCAAATGGCACTATTGCTCGAAGTTATACGCAGATAAAAAATCATTACAATAAATTCAATCAAGATCTTACTAAGTGGGCAGGTATCTACAATAATTTTTGGAGGTAATCGAGCATTTGGAGTGCTACAAGCTCGTTGGGCAGTCATTCGTACTCCCGCACGATCTTATTTCAAGGAAGATCTCCGCAATATAATGTTCACTTGTATTATTTTGCACAATATGGTCGTTGAGGAGGAGGGTGAAGAAGTGGTCAACTGGTCTGATGAATATGCAACTCATCAGCAACCGATATCAATGGGTACCAATAATTGGGAAGAATTCGAAAATTATCTGAAAAGTTACAACGATTTAACAAATACAGAAGCTCATAAAAATGATTTAACACAACATATATGTCACAATATAATGCCACTGATGCCTAAAATTAAGTTATATTTATTTTGAATTATTATGTTTATGTAATTTAAATTAATATAATTTTATTTTTAGCAATGTAATTGTAGTTTAAGTTATGTAATTTAAGCTATGCGATTTGAATTTAAGTAATGTAATTTTAATTTTAGCATTGCAATTTTAATTTAATTAAAATCATATTAAATGTTAGTAATATAATATGAATTTTATTTCTAATTAAAGTGTTTTATTAGTACTCCCTCCATTTCGTTTAAATTGGCTCATTTCTTTTTTGCCTTTTTTGGCACGCTTTTCCACGCTTCAAAACGATGGGTTTTAAAATGGATTTTTGAAGAATTCTTTCTTTTACGGGATACTACGACTATCGTAGTATCCCGTAAAAGAAAGAATTCTTCAAAAATCCATTTTAAAACCCATCGTTTTGAAGCGTGGAAAAGCGTGCCAAAAAGGCAAAAAAGAAATGAGCCAATTTAAACGAAATGGAGGGAGTAATATCTAAATAATAATATAAATAAAATTCATAGAAAAACATATAATTATGAGAATATTTAAATGATTGAATATTATAACAGGACCCATAAAAAGTTAGAAACTGAGTTTATTGTCAGAGGAGATGAAGAGAAAAAATAGTTAGGTTCCAAAGCTGGGTTCATTTCCTAAAAGATTTTGGTTTTATTAGCAGACATGAAAACCCAATTAGATTTTGGCCTAGTTTTATCAGGTTTGTACTACTTTCAATTGGGGACATAAACCACTCGCATCATGTAAATATGCTGAAAGGTGTACTAAAATAGATAGAGAAAATAATCTTACTACTGAGCACAAATTATTTTTCCAAAATACAAGATGCCCATAAAAGGTTTTCAGCATTGGCTTCTTTCAGCAACTTTTTTCCTCATTTTTCATCATACCATCTTTCTCTGGTAAGATTAGAACCAAACATTCAAATTGAGTCATTCAACAAAGGCAAATCCAAGGTTAGCACCTCACAAGAAATGAGATGAGCTTGCCGGCACATCAAGAATGAAAGACGGCTGCACCATGATAAACTGTAGAAGCATATAATTCATAATGAAATTAATGGTTGCACTACAATAAATCCAAGACTATATAACCAAACAGATTGTCTGCCCATCATCATAAAGGGGGCTTCTGTTACTATGGATGCTGACAGTGGCACTAAAACTATGAAATTATGCAGTCCATAAGAACACAAAATTTGCATCAAACACATGTTGAAACAGCATAACTAAATATTTTAACTTTGCATGCAAATACAATTGCAGCAGTGGAATATCCAAGGAAACTGTTAACCCGTTAAATCCTCGAGCTATCTGATGATGGAAAGATATTATCATAAATTTCACAGTTACAAACACTTTACAATTCTTAAATCCACATCGTGAGGATCATAGTTTATCAAGAGTTCCATATGCAGAAAAGAATCTACAGCAGCTCAAAAGTACACTTAATAGTTAATAACATATCTGAAACACAAATCAATCAAAAAATATGGGGAGAGGAATGAGGTCAATAAATACACTAGCATCCCACTCTGCCAAATTCAGCAACATGTGTACTCAATGCCTTTCTAAATGAAGTCAGATTCAAGAATCACTATATGGGGCCATTCTTATTTCATCAACACAAAAAATATAAGGCTATAAAGATACCTATAATGAGTAGAGCAGAATGTAAAATGCTAACTTTAGGGTTAATATTAAGCAAGGCAGGCACATCCAAGGTCAGAAAAAGAAATAGGACAAAAGGAGCTTGATTACAGTTGCACTAAATAAACCCATCAATTCCCCAAGCAAGTAAGGGGAGGAAATAACACGAACAAGGCAGAAAGGGAAGGTGGACGAAGGTTATCGAGCTAAGAACTAACCAGTCACTCCTGTAAAGATATTCCTATTTCCATAATTATGACGGAAGAAATTGCAGCTAGTCTACCTCTAATACAAATTCGAGAAGTGCCAGATGTTTGCATATCTGATACTTGCAAACAAGAGAAGACTCTAATTTTCCATGTTTATACAAGTGTAGAATCAAGCCATCCAAGAAATAAAGATGCATGTCATCACATTGATTCCTAACACAAATTCCCCAACTATGTCAAGCATGAACAATTAATCACTTATACTAATCTATAACAAGCCGTTAAGTTCTAGCCCCAACAGAAACTGTGGGGCAGTCAATTGAAGCAAATTATTTGGCACAGTACGTAAACATCAAACAGACTTTAATCCGGAAATATGACAGTTAACACATCATACATAAGAGAAAGAAAAGATTTTGAATTGAAAGCATACACTGCAGCGCCAACATCAAGATCAGATTGAAACAATAATCACAAGGCACCTCCACCCTTCATAGATTCATGTATAATGATATTATCATAACGCATGTGAAAGAACACACAAACATAGTCCGGGTGTTATTCACTACCTGTTCCACATACAAAATTACTACCAAAAGCACGAAGAATTAAGTAATCAGTAGCCAAAGTAATTTGATTTATTGACTCAGAACATATAACGATGAAGAACACACGAGCATAAATTTCTGAAACTAACAACAAAGCGTATAAACGACTATCTCAAAGTCTCTCATAGTGAAGTCGGCTAATAGACATAACAACGAAGAACTAAAAAAAGCAAAAAAATAAAAAAAATACCCAAATCCCAATTGTTGTTGTTCTCATACGGGGCTGAGGAGCTGAGAGATAGAAGGTTTGGGCTCGGAATTCATGCCGATGATGATAACCATGGGGATGAAGCCGTAATGAGTGACGACTTTGGCCTTCTTCATGGCCCAGGTGCTCCACTCCTTGACGAATTTTCCCGCCGCCGCCAGCGAACTCTCCTCCTCGTCCGCCGCCGCGGATTTCCTCACGATCTTCCCTTTGCCGGCCTTCAGAGAAACCCTCGAAGCCATCTGGGATCGGTAAGAATTTGCGTTTAGGGCTCGGTTTTTGCTTTGTTTCTTGGGGGCAATTGCGGCTGCGACACTCGGTGGTATTCTTCCGTAAGTTAGATTAATGTCACAATTAGGGGTTTATATAAAGAATCGGAATGCCCTAGACCAATTGAACTTAGGGGAGAGCACTATTACCCGAAACTGAACAAACCGAACCGAAATAAAATTCAGTTCGGGTTATTCGGGTTTTTTCAGAATTTCGGGTGTATTCGGTTTTGAAATTCGGGTTTTGGGTTCGGGTAATTTTTTTAAAACCCGAAAACCCGAAACCCGAATTTATATATATTAAAATTATTATTAATATTATTATATATATATAATTTATAATATTAATAATCTAGGTTGAAATGGATTATGGATAATATATATATTGTTTTATAAGTGAATAAAACAATATATATATTTTCTATATTTTAAAAATAATTCGGATTTTCGGGTGAAAACCAAAAAACCGAAATTAATTTCGGATTTTCGGGTAAAAACCGAAAAACCGAAATTAATTTCGATTTTTCGGGTTCGGATTTTTTTTAATTCGGGTTCGGGTTCGGGTGTATTTTTCAAAATCCGAATTTTTTTTAGTTTTTCAATTTTTACTAAAAACCCGACCCGAAACTCGAATACTCACCCCTAATTGAACTACGAGTACTATTATTAATTATTTTTTAGGATATTTTTACAAGAATGACCTCTATTAGAACATTAGTAATCTAATCTTTCTTGAGCTACAATAAATATTAAATAAATTTTTTTATTTTTTTTTACAATTTTTTTTTATCAGGCAAACACAACACACTCACATACACACACACACACAAAAACCCCCGACCTCTTAGATCGGAGGGGAAGCATTTTACAATTACAAGATATATTATGAATATAGCACATTTTACACATATCAATGTGAATAGGGGTGCGTCGGTACGGGATACTATAGAAGTTATAGAATGAATATCATTTGATGATGGTAAAATGATTACAAGTATGTATTTATATAGAGAGGAGCATCTCCATATAATAGGAAAAGATATACAAGAAATATACAAGAGATATACATGCTAAATATACAAGAGATATACATGCTAAATATATGATTAATATAAGTTAGGAAGAAATCTATTTCCTAACACGCCCCCTGCAAGATGGAGGATCCGTCAGAGATACCCAGCTTGGTACGAAAGTGATGGAAGGAGGTTGAGCTCAACGGCTTTGTAAGAACATCAGCAATCTGTGCAGCTGCAAGAATGTGAGTAACACGAAGTTGGCCAGCTTCAACTTGTTCTCGAACAAAGAAATAATCCAGCGCTAAATGTTTCATTCTCGAATGAAATATAGGATGACGAGAGACAAACGTGGCACCCACATTATCACACATGATGTTAGGCGACGAAGAAAGGGAAAAACCGATTTCACGAAGCAAGTGCCGAATCCATAGGACTTCAGCAGCTGCATTAGCTATGGCACGATATTCCGCCTCCGTAGATGAACGGGAAACACTCCGCTGTTTAACAGATTTCCAAGAGACAAGATTTTTGCCAAAATAAATGGCGTAGCCGGTGGTGGAACGACCATCATCGAGCGAGCCACCCCAATCCGCATCAGAAAAAACAGTAAGAGAAGGAGTTATCGTGTGATAAAGAAAGAGGCCATGATCAAGTGTACCTTTAAGATAACGTAGAACACGCTTAGCAGCTTCCTAATGAGTGTCGCATGGAGAATGAAGGAATTGAGATAACTTGTTAACAGCAAACGCAATCTCCGGTCGAGTGAGGCATAAATATTGGAGGAGACCGAGTGCTCGACGGTAGGCAGAAGGATCAGTTAAAGGTTTTCCAGTGGATTTATGGAGCTTCTCAGACAACGACATTGGAGTAGAGCAAGGTTTCGCAGCATCCATATGAAAGCGAGAGAGAATATCCACCAAGTAAGATCTCTGGGACAAAAATACACCAGACGAAGTCGGTAGTACTTCGACTCCAAGAAAGTGGCTTAGACAACCGAGCTCTTTAAGAGAGAAGGCCTGCAAGAGCTTCGATACAAATTGAGATAAAAACTCACAGTTGTTTCCAGTGAGCACAATATCATCAACATATACAAGAAAAAACACAATAATTCCTCCATGATTATAGTAAAAAAGAGAGGTATCGGCAAGGGACCAACGAAAACCAAACTTGAGAAGAAAGGCTGAGAGCACAAGATACCATGCTCGTGGAGCCTGCTTGAGACCATAAAGCACCTTACAAAGACGACATATATGAGTAGGTCGATCGGGATCACGATAACCACTCGGTTGTTCCATATAAACTTCCTTAGTTAGTGTACCATTTAGAAAGGCGTTATTTACGTCGAGCTGCTGTAGAGGCCACTTATTGGCGAGAGCAATGGAGAGAATCAGCCGAATGGTGACTGGCTTGATGACTGGACTGAAGGTATCATTGTAGTCACGCCCGGGCTGTTGGAGAAAACCACGAACAACTAAGCGGGCCTTGTAGCGTTCGACTGAGCCATCAGCACGGCGTTTGACCCGAAACACCCACTTACATGAGATAGGTGTCCGACTACCTGGAGGTACAAGATCCCAAGTGTGATTACGAGTGAGTGCACGAAACTCATCATCCATGGCTGACTTCCAGAGGGGATCACGAAGGGCTTCCTTGACAGTAGCGGGTTCTAGAGAGGCGGGAATGGGATGTAGGGTAGTGTGGTTGATGAAGGAGGAGTTGTAGTATCGTGGATTTTGTCGACGAAGGCGAGGAGGGCGAGCGGAGGTTGTAGACTGAGATGATGGTGAGGCAAGAGGTGAGACACGATCGGTGAGTGGTGGTTCAGCGAGAGGAGGAGTGGGAGCGGAAGGTGGCTGTGCTGGAGGTGGAGCAGGTGGTGTATGTATAGGCGGCAACGGTGGAGGGTAAGGATTAGAGTCCGTGGTGGTAGCAGGATGAGAAGTAGGAGAAGTAGGGGAATTAGACGGCGGAGAAGAGCGAAAAAGAAATTCATCCTCAACAAAGCGAACGTGACAAGAGAGATAGAGACGATGGGACAATAGATCGAGACACATGTAGATGGATTTGGATATGGAGTAGCCTAAGAAGACGCAAGGAGAGGACTTAGGTGCAAGCTTGGTGGAGTGATATGGCCGAAGCCATGGAAAGCACAAACAACCAAACAACTTGAGTTTGGTGTAGGAGGGTGAGACATGATGGAGAACTTCATAAGGAGACCGGTGTTGAAGGAGAGGAGTAGGGAGCCGATTTATGGGATAAACGGATGTGGCAAAGGCATAGGACCAATACTCAACGGGAATGGAGGCAAAGTGAAGAAGAGAGAGACCGGTATCGATGATATGATGATGACGACGTTCGGCGGTACCATTGTGTTCGGGTGTATGAGGTGGTGTGGTGAAGTGAGATATCCCAAAGTGATTGAGGAGGGGTATGAGTTTCTGAAATTCACCCCCATTGTCGGAGTAGAGCGAGATGAGTTTTGTATTGAAGTAGTTTTCTACCAATCGTTGGAATTGAGGAAAAATGTGAAACACTTCAGATTTTCATTTGAGAGGATACCACCAAATGTATTTTGAGAAGTGATCAACAAAGACAAGATAATATGAGTAACCATCAATTGACGTTGTAGAGGTGCTCCAAACGTCAGTGTAGACAAGTTCTAGAGGTTTAGTACTGAAAAACGAATTCTCATGAAAGGGAAGCTTGTGACTTTTATTAATAAGGCAAGAGTTACAATGAAAGGAATTTGAATGCGACATCGGAAATCGAAGAATACTAGCTAGATACTTAGTGAGCTTGAGAGAGGGATGACCGCGCTTGTGATGCCAGTTGTAGGTTTTGGCAGCTGCATAATGGACCTTTGGGAGTGGTGAGTGATAGAGATGATTAGTGTTTCGCCCCCGAAGTAGAGGATTCCCCGTTTTGAGTTCCTTGACAAGGAAATAGTCGGGAAAGAATTCCACGGAAACATGATTAGTATGACACAATTGAGACACAGAAATTAGGTTACAGTTAAGGTTAGGAACATAAAGAACCGGAGATAAGAAAAGAGGTCGGTCATTGGTTTGAAGAGAGGAGTTTCCAAGTTTTGAGATAGGTAAGGTCTTACCATTGCCAAGGTGGAGCTCTTCGGGACCCCCAAAATATGAGAAAGTCTGCATGGAGTAGGGAGTATTCTTCACATGATGAGAGGCGCCCGAGTCGAAGAGCCAAGAGGGTTGAGTTCCGCCATGCATGGTGGTGGAGTTCACGTTGGGTGTAGAGGAATGGTTCGTGACGCCGATATTATGGTCGCGAAGAAACCGCGCCAACTTACGACAATCACGAGTGTTATGACCGGGAATACTACAGAATTCACAAAAAGGAGAGTTAGAATTTGAACCATGTGCTGACCAAGATGATGAAAGCCCGCGGCCACCAAAGGTAGAACGGCCAGTAGAGCGTCCGCCTCGCCCTCTGCCACGAAAGCCACGACCACGACCACCGTCAGAAGGAGAAAAAGACTGAGCCTGAGTGGTGTTGGCCGTAGGAATCAAGGGGTTGGCATCCGGAGCAGGAGTAAGAGATCGCTCAATGTCCTGAAGTATGTCGGAGAGATCGGCTATGGAGACGGCAGTCTCACGTACACGAATAGCAAAGTACACGGGGCGATAATCATCGCCTAGTTGATTGATGACGGCAGCCATGAGATCGGTGTCTAAAATAAGGTGCCCAGCCAGACCGAGAGAGTCGGCGATCGACTGCATTTCCTTGATGTAGTCGGAGATAGAGCGAGAGCCGCGTGGATTGTTGGCAAACTTGGACTTGAGGGAAAGAATGCGGCCAGGCGTGGTGCTGGCATATGTGGAATGGAGACGATCCAAGCATCTTTCGCAGACGTGGCTGTGGAGATGATGGGCTGAATAGGATCGGAGCAGCTTCCAAGAAGAGCGCTGACCAAGATCTGATCTTGGCGATACCAAATATTGTATAGAGGGTTCGGTGAGTGATCGGAACCCGTGGTTTTGGAGGGGATGACGAGTGTGCCATCGATGTGATCGAAGAGATCGAGCCCGATGAGGGTCGACGTGATCTGACGACTCCAGACAGAGAAGTTTGTCGTGGTTAGTTTGATGGGAAAGTGAGTCGGTGCTTGGAGCTGCACGACGGTGGTGGAAGTGGTGATGGGAGCCATGGGAGATGTGCAGTAGGAGAGAAGAAGAAGAACGGCTCGTAAAAAAAGAGAGGATCTTAGGCTCGTGATACCATATAGAAGTTATAGAATGAATATCATTTGATGATGGTAAAATGATTACAAGTATGTGTTTATATAGAGAGGAGCATCTCCATATAATAGGAAAAGATATACAAGAAATATACAAGAGATATACATGCTAAATATACAAGAGATATACATGCTAAATATATGATTAATATAAGTTAGGAAGAAATCTATTTCCTAACAGATACCGGTTTTTTATGTAATACCGATACAGATATCGATATCGATACCAATACCGACCGGTATTGAATTCTCGATGCCGATGCCGTGCCGAAGGTTGCGGTATACGGCATACCGGTATATCAAAATTCGGCATTGGTCAAAATGGATGCCGATGCAGTGCCGATGATTCGGTAATACCGAATTCGAACGGCGATACTGAAATATCGGAAAAAATACCAAAAATTCCTAAATTAATTTTTTTTTTCATACATGTTGATCTACCTACTAAATAATTAAAAATAATTACTAATAAAATGCAAAATTAGATATATCATCTTGTATATTATTTAATGATATTAAAAATTTGTTAAGGTTGTATTTAAATTTCAAATATAAAAATATTATAAATAAAAAAAATATATAAATTGTCGGTAAAAATCGGTATTTCCCGGTATACCGGATCTTCAGTATATATACCGAAGGGTCGGTATTTACCGAATATTTCGGTATTGCCGCAGTATCGGTATTTTTCGGTAATACCGCGGTATGACGACTTCTGATACCGGTACCGTACCCAGTGACGGAGCCAGAACTTTGAGTAAGGGGGGTCCGACTTTTGAACATATATAAGATTTTTTTTAAGTATAATTAAAAATATATAATAATTTTAAACAAAATTATAAAGTTTTATTTAAATTATATTGTTAAAAAATATTAGTAAACATGCTGAAATTAAGAACAATCTAATATTCTTCTTCATAAATATGAGGAAGACAAGTATGGGGCAAAGATAAAATGAAGAAGCAAAAGAGGAAGAAATAAAAAACTTTAACATAAATAAAATATGTTAGTAGTGGTAAGTAGCATGATTCGATCACACAACCTCAAATTAATGAGGCAAAAGTTAACTCCACTACACCAAATAAGAATATGGAAAAATATACCTAAAAATATAATTATTTTTAAAATGTCAGGGGGTTCCAATGCCCCCACTGGAACCCCCCTGGCTCCGTCTCTGACCGTACCGAAATTTACCGGTAAGGTATAAATACCGTACCGAAAATTCGGTATACTGAAAATTTCAGATTTTTTGATATTTTTTCGGCACGGTATCGTCGGTATTTCGGTATTTTTTCCCACCCCTAAATGCGAATAACGATATATTACAAATATAACTCATTCAATACATATAAATGGAAACTACTCCACACATAAGTGGAGAGTTGGCAATTTTCGACATAAACAATAAACAAGTATGAAATTAATGAATTAGTGTTAAAGGATATTGGATTCGTGTCATTATCCTATTGGCCCCGTAAAAATCTGAAAATTTCGTACCGGGTTTAGGTAACAATATATAATTTTTTTATTTATTACTATTATTCATCAATGCATTATTTTATTTATTTCCTAATTAGTGTTACAGTTTTGGGACTTTTAGAATTTCTTAATGTCATTAATGTATTATTCCTATTTATTAAAAAAATATATTAATATTTTAAGTATTTGCAATTAATAATTCATAGGACTAAGTTATTGAGGAAAGATATCCTAATTATCCTAGGCTTTAATTATATGAATTTCTCTGTCATATTTCTATTATATGAAAAGCCCTATTAAGTTATCCATTGAGATTCGACTAGAATCAACTTACTTGTCTACGATGGATCTCGTAATATTGTGACAACCTAAGTATTCCCTCCGTCCCATTTGAGTTTAGCAATTTATAATATTTTACACTCACGTATATTCAAAAAAATGTTCAATTCTTGAGTTGGACAATTTCTATTATTTACACTCATATATATTCAAAAAAGTGTTCAATTCAAATGGAACAGAGGGAGTACACATTTAGGATGAACATTCATTTTGCAACATAATTCAACTTTCTTATTTGCACAAGCTGTTCAACATGTCATTCACTTGTATGTTTGATTTTACCCAATATAAATTTTCTTGTTTGAAACCCTACATGTGTCCTTTTCACATCTCTGGATTCCTGAAACCACGTAATGTACTTGATATGCTTTGACTTTAGGATGTGTCGAAAGATACTTAATCTTAATTGGTTGTTCACATCCGACAAATTTAACGATCATGACATTTGTGTCAAAGTACCATCAAGACTTGTAACAAAATAAAACTTAGCTTCATAGCATTTGAGCTATTCTAATTTATCAAATTGTGGTCAAATGCATCTTTTTAGAGAATTCTAAGAGAGTTCTGGAAAACAAATTAAATTATAAAGATCCCAATAAGTTCCCCATTGACATATATCTTAATAATTTCTCTTTTTTTATGATGCCAAAATGTGCGACTGAAAATATGTCTATTTGATTATGGCACAATAAGAGAAAATAGTCAAAAGAGTTGAGCACAGTTCTTGATAAAGGAGTTTGTATATTCCATCTTGTTTTAACGCCTATTTGGATTTGGCTGCAGTTTTATTTGGGACAAAATAAGCGGACCATTATAACAAAATCTGGGGTGGAAATATATGATTCTTCCCTATTTATTTGAAGACAAAAACTTGTGTCAGCCGGGCCCAAAGTGTCAATCTTTATACAGAAAAGTGTCAATCTATATGAATAAAAGTGCCAAATTTTAACATAATTATTTTACGAAGAAAATGACAATTTTTAAAAGTGTCAATCTTTATACAGAAAAATATCAATCTATATGAATAAAAATGTCATTGTTTTAGGCCCGGCCGCACGGTGCCTCCGACTGACCCAAGTGTGTCCCTTGTTTGAATTATAGATAATTGATAAGAGCATTCTTTCTTTGGATAGATATGGAGATAGATAGCCGTATCTTTGGTGGCTTAGTCTCCAAGTAATGCGCCGTTACCTCTATTTTTCCTTATATATTCTTTAATTTTGTATTTACACTTTTCTTTCACATATCCCTCACTCACAGAGTCACAGTCACAACAACTTCTCTCTTTCACTCGCTGACAATGGCGCTATCCACCCCAGCTTTCATGCGCGGCCTGCAACCAATTCACCGCGCCCGCGCCTCATTTTCAATTGCTAAACTACCATCTTCATCGATCTCACTCTTAGTTAGGTCTTCCGCACGCAGATGTCTCACCATGGCGGCGTTACGGCTGGCCCCACCTCGCCTCATCGGGCCGCCTGAAATCTACCAAAACTCCGCCGCGGCTGAGGCTATTACAACATTCTCGCCGGAGATCAACCAAGAAACTGCCGCCGGGAAGCCAGATCCGTTCATGGACCAAATGGTCGCAAATTTTAATACCACGGTGACCTTCATGGGCAACACCTTCATGGGCTACACCGAAAACCGTTCTCCGACCTATCTGTCGTCGGGCAATCCCTGTTTGGATTTCTTCTTCCACGTTGTTCCCGATACACCGCCGGAGAGCGTGGTCAGCCGCCTGCAGCTCGCCTGGGATCAAGATCCATTGAAGGCGTTGAAGCTCATCTGCAATCTCCGAGGAGTCCGCGGCACCGGAAAATCTGATCGAGAAGGGTTCTACTACGCCGCCTCGTGGCTGCACGAACACCACCCCCAGACCCTAGCCGGAAACTTGGCCTCCATCGCGGAATTCGGATACTTCAAGGATCTGCTCGAGATTCTCTACCGGATTCTCGAAGGAGCCGATGCACGGAAACTGGCGAGAGAGATGAGGGGGAGGAAGATGAACCCCGACGAGAACCGGTCACGTGCGGAGAAGAAGATCGAAATGGCGAAAAGGGTTGTGGAGAGGTACAACACCGACCCTGTTTTCCGATTCCTGCACGATCGTGTCTCCGACGTGTTCGCGCACTGCCTGAGGTCGGACATGGAGATGCTCAAGTCGGAAAAACTGAACAAAATTAGCCTCGCCGCAAAATGGTGCCCCTCCCTCGATCTGTCCTACGACAGAGTGACTCTGTTATGCGAAGCCATCGCGAGGAAGGTGTTTCCGAGGGAAGAGTATCCCGAGTACGAAGGCGTGGAGGATGCGCATTACGCGTACAGAGTGAGGGATCGGTTGAGGAAGGAAGTGCTGGTGCCTCTGCGGAAGGTTCTAGAACTTCCGGAGGTTTACATGGGGGTTAACGATTGGGGAAATCTGCCTTACAACAGGGTGGCCTCTGTTGCTATGAAGATTTACAAGGAGAGATTCTTGAAGCACGACGGGGAAAGATTCCGCGAGTTTCTTGGGAGAGTCAAGTCCGGTGAGGCCAAGATCGCAGCTGGTGCATTGCTACCGCATCAAATAATTGCGTCGTTACACGATAAAGATGGTGGTGAAGTGGCGGAGCTGCAGTGGAAGAGAATGGTGGAGGACTTGGCAGAGGTCGGGAAATTGAGGAATTGCCTTGCAATCTGTGATGTTTCCGGGAGTATGTATGGGACTCCCTTAGATGTTTCGGTGGCGCTGGGGCTTCTGGTGTCGGAGCTGAGCGAAGAGCCGTGGAAGGGGAAGCTCATCACTTTCAGCGAAAACCCTCAGCTCCATATAGTACAAGGGGAAACCTTGAAAGCTAAAACTGATTTTGTAAAAAGAATGGAGTGGATGATGAACACTGATTTCCAGAAGGTGTTTGATGTGATACTGCAAGTGGCTGAGAGTGGGAAGTTGAAGAAAGAGGAGATGATAAAGAGGCTGTTTGTGTTTAGTGACATGGAGTTCGACCAAGCTTCTCTGAATTCATGGGAGACGGATTACAAGGTGATAGTGAGGAAGTATACAGAGAAGGGATACGGAGATTGTGTGCCGGAGATTGTGTTTTGGAATTTGAGAGACTCGAGAGCGACGCCGGTGCCGTCACACCAGCCGGGGGTGGCGCTTGTGAGCGGCTTCTCAAAGAATTTGATGAAAATATTTCTGAAAGAGGGTGAGATTAAAGATCCAGTGGAGACGATGGAAGAAGCAATTTCTGGTAAAGAATATGAGGAGCTGATTGTCATTGACTGATTTATTTTCTTTTTCTTTTTTTATTAAACAAAGTGAAGTATCTTTTGTTGGAAATGTAGAACTTGCCGGGCGTACAATTACAATAGAATAATCGAAGATTACAAGTGAAATGAGAAAAAACTACGAACAAAATGAAATTTGAAGTCGAGTCGAGGAAACCCTCTTTCCGCAAGACGAATTACGCCCCGGGTAGTGCTCACGGATTTGGCGCTTCGTCCCCAAAGATAAAACGACTTCTCGTCTTCTTAGTAGCAGCACCGCAAACTAAGAAGCTCCGGCGAACTGGAAATAAAAAAGGCGAAGGAACTGAGCTCAAAAACTGAATGCTGTAGAAGAGATGATGCAAAATGCTTTGAGTTGTGTCATTCAGTAGGGACATCAATGCCATAAAGGCATTAACAGCCACTAAGGTAGTGGGTTAGTGGTGGAGTGGAAGAGGCTGACTGTTCAGCTGAAGAGACACCTTCCAGAGTCTTCTTCCGGATGGGCCACGAATTGGGCTGGACGGGTAGGCCTCATTAGAATTGGGCTGGGCAATTGGGCTTCCACATGGCCCAAAACACTATATATTTTGTGGTCCAAAAAATATAGTACACAAGACCAAGCCAAAGGCCCAAAGGACCACCTAAAGGACCAATTGCCAAGATCCAAGTCCACGGCCACGAAACCCGAACCCGAACCCGAGGCCCGAGCCCAAGCCGTCCGGCACGGACGGCGGGGCCGGATCGAGTGTGTGCTCACGCGAGAGCCCAACCACACACTTATCCACTTACTTGGCCCACTTGTTATTAAGCCCACATGTTTAAACACTTTTAAACAGCACACCACATTAATATTTAATCAATGTGGTATAACTTACTCTTCATTAACTAATGAAGTAACTCTCCACCAAACTTTGAACATTTATATCTCACTCACCGGAAATCGGTTTTGAGCCTATAAATATACCACGCTCATCTACTCCGCGAGTAGAACAATAATCTAATATTTAATTTATGTAATAAATTAAATATTTGTTATTATTTATTTGGTTAAAAACCAAATTTCCAACATCTTTCGAGTCTGAAAGTTTGATTTAGGTACATTTTGAGTCTATTTTGGATGAAGGCTTGTTTTCCATACATTCATACATTTTCTATTTCAAAGCATGTTGTGCAAGTTACTGGCAATGGTCTTCCGAGCTCACTTTTGAACCTTTCCATTGGAATCAATATTTAATCATCTGAAAATAAAACAATAAAATATAAAACAAATGTGCAGCATATTGTGAAAACTCTTAGGCTATGTTTGGTACAAAGTTAGGATTTAGTGGGATTAATAAACTTGAGACTATTTGTATGAATAGAAAATGAGATAAATTGTCTATATTTGTATTGGGTAGGTAAAATTAAAAAGTAAGATAAGTTAAATAGGTGTTTGATAATATGGACAAAATTTAAGATTAAATTGTACATTTACAAAAGTAACTTTATATTTTTTTCTTATTTTTTGTAATCTTATTTTTTTAAACTAGTTTAATTTTATTGTTTACATGTATCTATTTTTTGTTATGTTTTGTTGTCTAATTAATAAAAATACAAAATTAGAAAGAAAAAAAAAAAAAACCTGCACAAACTCACGCCCCACCCCACCCTCTCGTCTCTCTCTGACTCTCTCTTCTCCCCATTCTTCAACTTCTTCTTCGACCAGTGCTCTAATTCTCCTTCCTCTTCTTTTCTTTTTTTTCCCTATTCTTCTTCCTCTTCACTTCAAGCACAAAAACATTCTTATGAGATAATGGTTTTAATTTAGAAATGTAGTCATGTGATTTGTCAAGAATTTTATATCTTTTCTGGGTTTTGTTTCTTACGTGGGCTAGAGAGAGAAATATGTGAATTAGAAGAAGGGGATGAGTGGATTTCTTCAATCTGCTTATTCTTCAACCTTGGTGATTTTGAGGGTAGAGAACGAGGGCTATGGAGGGCAAAAATTATTTTATTTAGTTTACTGTTTGCATTGGGTGAATTAAACTTGGGGAAGATGTGGGTTTATTTAACAAAAGAGAGCAGTGATTTTAGGATGGGCCTTGACATAATGCAGGGCACCCAATATTATTAGTTATGGCTACCAAACAACCATTTAAGGCTGGATAACTTGTGCTATCTGCCTTTATCTGGCTTAGTCTTTAGTATCATACATAGCCTTAGGCGTCGTTGGCTTGCAAAAGTCATTTGAGTATTTGATTTTGGATTTCAATGATCATGTAACTTATTTGTAAAAGGGAAAAGATTCAAAGAGAATCCTTAATATTAGGAAAGTATATAATATGAATAATTTGTCGAGTCGATCCCCTAAGACTAGATTTATCAACGACTTGAAACGTAATTCGTAAGCATACGACAGAGAAGCTGATTAAAAAAAAATGAAAAATCATCTAAGTCGCTACAACCGAAACTCTCTACAACCCAACCCATGACTTTGGTTACTATCTTTATCAACAACCTACAACAACCCAACCTACAAATAAAATATTAATTTATCACTTATCCACCTACACAATCTACAACCCAACTCAATTTCACAACTTATATACTTATATCAATAACCCAACCTAATATACAATATAATATATTTTACATATTATTTTTTAGCTCAACCTTGAGTTTTATATTATTTGTTATTTTATATTTAAAATTATAAAATTATATATATATTATGCCAAATTTATAATTTTTTAGTCATATTTTTAAAAGCTTCAAATAAAATAAAAAATAAAAATCACAAGAAATTATTTACGAGGTAGAACAGAACAATCAAATTATAAATACTTGGATGAAATATAAAATTACAATTGCTTGAAATACAAAATGACAATTACTAAAAGCAAATTACATAGTTAATTATTATTGGTAAATTTTTGCCATATATGCTCAAATAAATCATCTTTAAGAGCTTCATGACTTTCTCTGTTTCGAAGTTGTGCCCGATGAGTCATGTAAGAGGACAAACTTGCAATCCTTGCAGTCGAGAATTGAAAAGGTTCATCATCTTCTTCTTGTACTCTTGAGTCCGCAAAAAATTATGTTGGATCATAATAGTTCAGATACGTGTGACGCTTATCCTCTACTATCATATTGTGCATGATTACATAAGCCATCATAATTCTTCCCATCAAAAACCTATCCCATACAAGACAAGGTCGTCGAAGAAATGCGAAACGAGCTTGTAGCACACCAAATGCTAGTTCGACATCTTTCCTAACAGACTCTTGATGTTGGGCAAATAATTTATGTTTGCGAAGCTGTGGAGCAATAATTGACTTGACAAATGCAGCCCAAGCAGGATATTTGTCATCAGTAAGATAATATGCTCGATCATAATCTCAACCATTCACAACAAAATTTGATCTAGGTTTCTCTCCCCTAGCTCATCATTTTCTGCTTCAGCTGCGTCATATAGTTTCTCTATCCGCCCCCCAAATTGTTGTTGCCTTTTGATTTTTCCCACGAACTTTATTTTCACTGACAAAACACCAAGCTGACATTAGGGCAATATCTTCGGCCGTATGCCAAGGAGTTTTGTTCCCCTTCTTCTTCTTTTTTTGGCGGTTCAACAGAAATGTTATTTCCAGTGGGAGAAAATTCAGTGTTTTGATAATATTGAGAGTTTTGCTAATGTTGAAAATTTGGATAGCTTTGGGGAGTATGGTAAATCTTGAGAATTTGGATAATCGGGTTATGAATAATCTTGAGAGTTTTGATAATTCTGGGAGTTTGGATCATTCGGATATGAACAATTTTGAGAGTTTGAGAAACTATTTGGATCATTTGGATTCATATATATTTTTTTTATCAGAAAAAGGGAGAAATTTATTCAGAAAGAAAATATGAAAATGGAACGAAGATGTTTTTTTTTTTTTTTTTTTTTTGTGTATGAAACTATATCAAATATGGATCTGTATTTATAGAGAATTGAAAATCTTAAATTATGATATATATATTTTTTAATTTTTTAACATATATTTTTAGATAATATTAGGATAATAAGAATTATCTTTTAAAAATCTAAAGGTCCAATACCATTGTGACAAATGGCAACTCTTGCTTGAATAATGACTTTTAGATTTACCAATTCTATGCCTATCGAATTGTGAATATTACTTAATATTATAATTTTTAAATAAAAATTAAAAAACAATTAAATTAATTATCAAAAAAGATGATAGTATAAAAGTATTAGCATTGAATTTTATTAAAAAAAAATAGTTTAGTTAATTTAATTAAGTAAAGTAATAGACAAATTAATTATTATTATTATTATTTTATTATTATTATTATTATTATTTTTAAGTTGGACAAAGGAAATAGTGAAGATTGGGCTTGTGATCTCATTCTTAACATATGAGCAGTTCATCATTTAGATGCCAAAAGGAACTAAAATTTTACCTTCAATTCGAACTTTTTAGCTACAAAATACTCATGTCAAGTTGATCATGAAGCTCTTCGTTAGTGATATTATTAGTGATTGATGTATATTTTTTATATTTAATTGTTATTTAGTTTCCGTAGTCTACACTATTGTTGTAATTATATATTACTCCATGCGGTATTCTCATTGATTTATCAAGGGAAATGATCTTAGTCTTACATTGTATAAGCCTAATTGACGTGAAACCCTTCTTCTTCTTTTTCATAACCGCCGCCGTGCTCACATGCGCTTATTTTCTTTGCCGTTTTTTTCATGGCTGAGACTGAAACTCCCACCCTTCCTCTCTCCACGTGATTCACATGGTTAATATCAAATTATCCTCTACAAATTATTTGCTGTATTTATAAGAATATAATTAAACACAAAATAATTTAATATATCATATTACAGTATTTTGGAAATTGACAATTCAATATTAAAACTTATTTTATTTCTCGCAGTATATACAATATTATCAATTTATCATCAATTTATTTCTAATAAATTTCAAACTTAAATAAACATTAATACTGAACTAATAAGAGTCTTTATTCTTAACAACCGTTCACTCATTCTAATTTGTCTTAATAATTTTAATTACCCCTTTTTTAAATGTGAATGTTGATTATGCCCCCTTTTTAGTACGTATGTAAAATATGCCCCTTTTATTAGTTTAATATAAAAATTCTAATATTTTATTATTCAGCCGACGGATGCGGACGGATAATTACTCACGCGCGGACGGACGATGGGATGTTGATAAGTCTGAGGCCCCCACTCCACTGAATTAAAAGAAGCTGTTCCACTCACATGCACGTAAAATGTTGGATATTTTAGTGTAATTGGATTGACTTGTTTGATCAGTATCGTTATAATAATACATCATATAAGTTTGGTGGTGCGGAGTGCACGCTTATATGAATTTATTATGATTTTAGGGGCGAAGCCCCTAAAGGACGGGGTTCGGGGGCAGAGCCCCCGATAGCGGGGTCCAAGGGGCGGCAGCCCCTGGCGGGGTCCAAGGGGCAGAGCCCCTGGCTGGGGTCGAGCTGCCAGGTCAGCTTGGAAATTTTTTATTTCCGATTAAATTGCTGTGTAGAAAATTCATCGGAAATTTAATTTTCAGAATTTCGAGGGACTAATTTACAATTTTTATAAGTTGCAAAAACCGTTTTGAAACTGATATACGAATCAGTTTTCATGAAAAAGGCTGATCAATTTTTGATTCGTATGATTTCCGGTTCTGCATTCTCAAACAAATTTCATACAAAAGTTCGAAAATTTCTGAATTGTATCCGATTGAATAATTTGATAGAACCGTCGAATTGATTCGATCTGAAAGTGTTATCACGCCTTTCAGAGAATCCGTTTAAAATAATATATAGAATGAGCATTAAAAAATTTATTAATTGAGCTAGACTTATTCACCGCCGGTGGAAGTAGCCGGAAGTCTCCCACCGCCGGCACCAAGGCGTCGCCGGCGGTGGGAGATTTCCGGCCACTTCCACCGGCGGTGAACATGTAAAATTCACTTAAAACAATGATTCAATGCATAAAAACTTATCCACCGCTGGCAAAAGTGGCCGGATCTCTCCCACCGCCGTCATCGTTGTGTCGTCGGCGGTGGGAGAGATCTGGCCACTTTTGCCGGCGGTGGATACCATATTATTATGAATTGAATTATATTATCTATAATTACATGTTTAATTTCCATAGTGTATGTATACAAATGATTAATTTCGATTTTAGTACTTTTAAATTCAAGAGATGAAATTTAATTTCTTTAATTAATCTCTTAATTCATGAAATATTGTTGTTATTATTCACGTAATATATGTTTTGAGTTTAAAAAAATGATTCAATGCATAAAAACTTATCCACCGCCGGAAAAAGTGGCCGGATCTCTCCCACCGCCGGCAATATTGTGTCGCCGGCGGTGGGAGAGATCCGTCCACTTTTTCCGGCGGTGGATAAGTTTTTATGCATTGAATCATTGTTTTAAGTGAATTTTACATGTTCACCGCCGGTGGAAGTGGCCAGAAATCTCCCACCGCCGGCGACGCCTTGGTGCCGGCGGTGGGAGACTTCCGGCTACTTCCACCGGCGGTGAATAAGTCTAGCTCAATTAATAAATTTTTTAATGCTCATTCTATATATTAAATTCGATTGCATTTTTAGTCAATTTAAACCGCGGTTAATTTTCACTAAACTTTGCATCCCATTATTAATCTCATTAGATTCTTCATAAATTGTATAAAATACACGAATTACATGCAAACAAATACGAATCTAATAAGGGCTTTGTTATAAGAACTTATCTAATGCTAATCTAATCATAAAGAAAGTACTAATCTAATTATCAACTAATTAATTGCAAATATTATGAAACATTGCCTAAAATAAAAAAATAAAACTAAACTAATCAATTAATGAATGCGAAAATTTAAGAAATTTAAGTAAAACAAATAAAATAAAAATAAAAAATTCATGAATATCATTATTTTAAAAAACGTGATTTTCCGGCCACATTCACCGCCGGTGGAAGTCGCCGGAATATGCCCACCGCCGGCTGCTTCAGCTGAAAAGAATGGCCCCACTACATTATTTTAAAAAAAAGGGTAGTTTCTACATGCTTAATAAAAAGGGGGTATTTTTTACATTTTGATTTATAAAAGGGGTATTTTAAATTTTGACCCTTCTAATTTTTCAATGTTATAGTAGTAGTATATAAGTAAAAGAATAAAAATAATAATACTTTACAGATGTCTTATTTATTACGATTAATTTCCGTTATATTGTTGATTGACTTGAGGTTAGTGAATAATGCAAAATAATTCTTTTTTTTTTTTGTTTTTGTTTTTTGAAAAAACATTATTACTATATGCAATGATTAATAATTGGATCGAGTCGAGTGATAAGCTGAAAGCAAATGAGATTTGTATGTCAAAATCAATCAAATCCATAGCAACTTAATTATTTACATTTACATTAGAATAAATGAATGAATTCAATCAATGACAGCCAGCTTCTCATACTCTTCCCCAGAAATTGCAGTTTCCATGACTGCCACCGGATCCAAAATTCCACCCTTTTCAACAAACATACTCATCAAATTCTTGGAGTAGCCGCTCACCAGCGCCACTCCCTCCTGGTTTCCGGCCACCGGCGTTGCTCTCGACTCCCTCAGATTCCAAAACACCATCTCCGGCACACATTCTCCGTATCCTTTCTCTCTATACCTCCTCACTATCGCCTCATAATCCGTCTCCCATGGATTCAGAGACGCCTCGTCGAATTCCATATCACTAAACACAAACACCCTCTTCACCATCTCATCGCTATTCAGCTTTCCCTCCACCGCCACTTGAAGCATTACGTCGAACACCTTCTGGAAATCGGTGTTCATCCCCCAATCCATCTCCCTCACGAATTCCGTCTTCTCCTTCAAGCTTTCCCCTTCAACTATCTGCAGCTCCGGATCTTCGCTGAAGGTGATGAGCTTCCCCTTCCATGGCTCTTGGCTCAACTCCGACACCAGAATCCCCAGCGCCACCGACACCTCCATCGGAGTCCCCATCATACTCCCGGAGACATCACAGATCGCTAGGCAGTTGCTGAATTTCCACTTCTTCGCCACGTCATCCACCATTCTCTTCCACTGGAGCTCCGCCACCTGTGCACCGCCGTCGACATCGCAATCGTCAAGAGCGGCGATTATCTCATGAGGGAGCAATGCGCCGGCAGCGCTCTTGGCTTTACCGGACTCGACTCGATCGAGATACTCACGGAATCTTTCCTCGTCGTGCTTGAAGAACTTCTTCAATAGTGTTCTCATGGCGACGGAGGCAACCCTGTTGTAAGGCAGCGATCCCCAGTCATTGGCTCCGATGAAAACCTCCGGCAGCTGCAGCGCCCGACGCAGCGGCACCAGCACTTCCTTCCTCAGCCGATCCCTCACTCGATAGGCGTAATGCACCTCCTCCACGCCTTGATACTCTGCGTATTCCTCCCTCGGAAACACCTTCTTCCCTATGGTTTCGCACAGCAGCGTGATTCTATCGAAGGAAGAATTAAGAGAGGGGCACCATTTGGCGGCGAGGCTGATTTTGTTTAGACTCCCGGCCTTCAACATCGCCATGTCCGTCCGTAAGCAGTGGGCGAAGACATGAGAGATCCGATCATGCAAGAGCTTGAAATGTGGATCTTCATTGAACCTCTCCACGACCCGTTTCGCCCTTTCGACCAGCTTCATTTCACGGGTTTGACCCGTTTCTAGAACTTTCCTGCTCTCAATCAATTGCTTCTTCAACACTTTCCTACTCCTAAACAGAAATACAGTTCTATTTGTTAGAAAGGAAAGATTCAAAATTTATGTAATTGATTGCATAGATTAGGGCCATTATATTTCTACCATAGATAGAAAGGATTCTTTCCTAAAATAAGCCTAGAATAGTTGTATATCTAGAGCTATTGTAGAGCACAGAAAGAAATCAATTGAATGGGATTCTTCCTCCTTCTCTATTCTACTACATATCCTAAATCTAACATGGTATCAGAGCAGGATGATTCTAGGAGCTCAGAACTAGATCATCATCGCCCCTTCTACCTTTCCCAACCTTCTGACCTTTTGATCAAAGGCAGAAATTCTTTAAAATGGCCGAAACAGATTCTGAACCAGAATCAAAACTCAACCAAAACACTGAAACCAACCAACAAACAGATCTGACCCAGCAAATAGCTCTATCCGGCCTCGACAACCAGTTCGATCCTATTCGTAGGGACATACTGAAGGAGACCCCTATTCCCTCAGCAGAATCGGCGTTCTCGAAGGTGAGAAGGGAGGCCGCCCGACTACAGATCCTGCAGTCGACAACCAACCCCATCGTCGACTCGGACTCGACATCATCGGGAGATAACGTAGGGTTCGGATATGCAGCCCGGATGAATCGCACACAGGGACGACCGCCACCACCGCCTAAAACCACTGCCGCCGGCTCAAACCCCAAAACCACAGACAAGAGCAAACTTTGGTGCTCACACTGCGGTAAACAAAAACACACAAGGGAAACCTGTTTCCTAAGAGTGGGCTACCCCGACTGGTGGAAGGATGCGCGGAAGAAGACAGGCGGTGGTCAAGGCCGTGGTGGAAGAGTCGCCACCGCGGTGGGCAACAGCGACGCCGCTATCACCAACAGCGGCAACACCGATGCTGCAGTGGGCATTGCTGCAGCGGCAAAATTTGGAGGTGGCATAGGTATACCTACTTCAAATCGATTCTCTCTGATTACAGGTCTCGACGGGACGGACGATAAAACAAAAAAAAAAAAAAATCGCGAGGAGTCATCTTCTCAAAATCGCGAGGCTGCCCTAATTGAAAGAGAAAGACGGCTATTACAAGTGGGCCGAAAAGGAAAACAAACAAAAGGTGGGCCAATTACAATGGGCCCAGATCTAAAAAATAAAAGGCCTACGACGGGCTTTGCACTCCAATCCGAAAAAAAAACCTGACTCCAAAGAACGAGGATGGATTTTTGACTGTGGAGCTACCGATACGATGACACCAGAAATGAAAGACTTTAGCAGTTTTTCTGAGATCACTAAAACCTTCATCAAAACTGCAAATGGAGAAATGATTACTGTTGCAGGAGCAGGAACTATAGAGATATCACCAAATCTCTGCTTATCCAATTGTTTATACGTTCCTAACTTATCTCAGAGATTGATGTCTGTAAGTCATGTGACGAGGGAACTTAATTGTACCCTGCTGATGTTCCCAAAATTCTGTGTGTTGCAGGATATCCGGACGAAGAGGATCATTGGGCGTGGCACTGAGGAACAATGACTCTACTATGTGGACGGGGCAACTCAACATGGTAGTGCAATGCTAACTCAAAGGTCCACACAAAATGAAATTCGATTGTGGCACCAACGATTAGGACATCCTTCATCCGGTTATTTTAAACTCTTATTTCCCAAAATTTCAATTCCCAAGGATTTCTTTTGTGAAACATGTGTTTTGGCTAAGAGCCACCGACATTCTTTTAAACCTTCAAATACTCGTGTGAATTCAATGTTTTCTTTAGTGCATGCTGATGTGTGGGGTCCTGCACATGTTATTGGGGGGAATAACATTAGGTATTTCTTGACGTTTATTGATGATTGCACTAGAATGACATGGATTTACTTCTTGAAACATAAATCTGAAGTGTTTGAAAAATTTGTCTTGTTCTTTAGGATGGTTAGAACCCAGTTTCACAAAACCATACAAATACTTCGATCCGATAATGGGAGGGAATTTGTTAACCATAATATGTTTGAATTCTTTGTAAGTAATGGTTTGCTACATCAAACTTCGTGTGCGTATACACCCGAACAGAATGGGGTGGCTGAAAGAAAGAATAGGATTATTCTAGAAATAACTCGATCTCTCATGTTTGAATCCAAAGTTCCCATTTCTCTTTGGCCAGAAGCGGTTGCTACCCTCGGTCTTTCTACTTAACCGACTTCCTACAAAAATTTTAAACAAAAAAACCCCACTCAGTACTCTGTCCAAACAAGCTCAAATCCCAGAATCCCTAAATCTCCCACCAAAAGTCTTTGGATGTACGGTTTATGTCCATATTCCCAAACTTGAACGAACCAAATTTTCACCATGCGCCACCAAGTGTGTCTTTGTAGGATATGGTATTAATCAGAAGGGGTATAGGTGTTATGATCCAAACACTAAGAAAATCATAACCACCATGAATTGTGATTTTCTTGAAACTGAGTTCTTTTACACAAACCATCTTAGAGGTCAGGGGGAGAGTGAAAATACATATGACGACCATCTAAGTTGGCTTGTGTATACATCGAATGATTCTTGTGTCGATCAACCAGAGATATCTGCAGTCACTATCGCCGAGCATACCCCTCCACCGGAGTCCCCAAAGGCCACAAACATTGAAACTCCGACTCCAATATCCGAGGTAACTTTTGAGCCACATATTAGTGAAAATCATATCTCCACTAACGTTGCAGATGTGTCAGAAGAAGAGGACAATACCATAGATGGTGATACTGGAAGGTATGTTCTCCCACCTCGCAGCACCCGAGGAATCCCTCCAAAGCGATATTCCCCTGATAGAACCAACACAAGAAGCAGGTATGGGATGACTAATCTTGTAATAAGAAACCTGACAAAGATGGCAAGTGCATTCGAAGCAGCATTGTACAGAGATGAGGAACTTCCCAGAAATGCAGATGAAGCCATGAAATCAGAATATTGGAGGAAGGCAATGAACACAGAAATGGAAGCTTTGATCACACATGGGAGAAGAGCAAATTACCAGAAGGAGTAAAAGCAGTTGGATGCCGATGGGTGTTTACCATCAAACGAAAACCAGATGGCTCCATTGAACGATACAAGGCAAGGCTAGTAGCAAAAGGGTACACTCAGACATATGGAGTGGATTATGCCGAGACTTTTTCTCCTGTGGCAAAGATCAATACATTAAGAGTTCTTTTCTCAATAGCTGCTAACAAGGATTGGCCTCTTCACCAATTCGACGTTACGAATGCCTTTCTACATGGAGAACTTTCCAAACCGGTGTTCATGAGTCCTCCACCAGGGTACTCAGACAATTTCGAGACTGGGGAAGTGTGTCAACTCAAGCGAACCTTATATGGGCTGAAACAATCACCGAGAGCTTGGTTTGGGAGGTTCACTGAGGCAATGAAAAAGTATGGGTACAAACAAAGCAACTCAGATCATACCTTATTTCTCAAGAAAAAGGAGGACAAGATCACTTGTCTCATCATATATGTAGACGACATGATCATTACTGGAGATGATGCAGAAGAAATAAGTAATCTGAGGAGAAACTTGTTCAGTGAGTTTCAAATGAAAGACTTGGGCCTACTCAAATACTTCTTGGGAATCGAAGTGTTAAGGTCAAAAAGGGGAATCTTCATCAGTCAAAGGAAGTATATTCTTGATATACTAGCAAAAGTTGGGATGTTGGAATGTAAACCTGCTAATACTCCGATCATACAGAATCACAAACTTCAAGTGGTTGAAGGAGCTGAATCCACTGACAGAGGGAGATATCAGAGACTAGTAGGAAAGCTCATCTACTTGTCTCACACTAGACCTGATATCGCATATGCTGTAGGGGTTGTGAGTCAATTCATGCACTCACCACAAGTAGATCACTGGAAGGCTGTGATGAGGGTTGTTCAGTACTTGAAAGGAACTGCTGAGCATGGATTGTTCTTTGGGAAACATGGACACTTGGATATTTGTGGTTTTACTGACGCAGATTGGGCAGGCAATCCCAACGATATGAGATCCACATCCGGATACTTCACCTTTGTTGGAGGGAATCTTGTCACATGGAGGAGCAAAAAGCAGAAAGTTGTGGCGCTTTCAAGTGCGGAGGCCGAATTTCGAGGAATCAAGAATGGACTTACTGAAATACTGTGGCTAAGGAAACTGATGACAGAACTAAGTCTTTTTGGATCAAAGACTTGTCAACTGTTCTGCGATAATCAAGCTGCCATTAGTATTTCGGAAAATCCTGTTCAACATGATCGAACAAAGCATGTTGAAATTGATAGGCACTTCATTAAAGAAAAGATTGAAGCAAAGATTGTTGAACTTCCTTACGTCAAATCAGAAGATCAACTTGCAGATATCTTGACTAAAGCTGTTAGTGCAAAATCGTTTCAAGGAGCATTGAGCAAGCTAAGTATTGGCAATCCCATTACTTAGCTTGAGGGGGAGTGTTAGAAAGGAAAGATTCAGAATTTATGTAATTGATTGCATAGATTAGGGCCATTATATTTCTACCATAGATAGAAAGGATTCTTTCCTAAAATAAGCCTAGAATAGTTGTATATCTAGAGCTATTGTAGAGCACAGAAAGAAATCAATTGAATGGGATTCTTCCTCCTTCTCTATTCTACTACATATCCTAAATCTAACACTATTCATACCCCTGCACCTCCGCCGCAGCATACGCTTCCCCCTACTATTCTTCTTCTCCTGCGTTAGCTCCTTGTTCACCTTCTCCACTTATCTTTCTTCGATTTCCATGACTTCCACTTCTCTCCCTTCTCCTTCGCCAATTCCCGCGCATTGGGGCCCTCGAGAATCCGGAAGAGAATCTCCAGTAGATCCTTAAAGTAGCCGAAATCCGCAATGGCGGCGACGTTGGCGGCGAGGGTTTTGGGGTGGCGTTCGTGCAGCCTATTGAAGATATAGAAGTCAAAATTATTTTTGATTTATAGAATAGTTGCTAATAGAGTAATAGTTGTTTAGTTTTGATTGCACGCTTTTAGTTTTAGTATAAATAGTTACTTTCTTTGTATTTTGTGAACAACTCTTTTGCAATGTAGTCATTAATGAAGAAAACCTTTTCCCCAAATTGTCGATCCTTTTCTCTGCACTTCATCCTTTCTTTTCTTTGCAATTTACATCTTTCTCTGCAAATTCCTCTCATTATGTTTCTTCTATAATTTCAACATGGTATCAAGAGCCCAGGTTGCCGCTGTGTCTCTCTTCCTTATTGTTTTATCCTCTGCAAAAATTTTAGGGTTTGATTTTCAGATCTGGTTTCATCGATTTTGCTCTTCAGATTTTTGGTCAGATCTGGTTTAATGTATGGCTTATCAACTGATTCTAGAGTAATTCAATGGTCTAATGGTCTCAACTTTGGTGATGGTGTTTCTATCGGCATCGACTTGGTTTCGTTCGGAGATGCCGCGCTCTGCATCTTCTTTGTTTCTTGTCAGGTTTTCTCTGAGTTCTTCATCATCTCTCCAATTAAATCTGTCTCTCTCTGTTTTTCTATCTTTGCATCCTTCCATGGTTGATTCGATGAGTTTGCTGCGATAGATGAGTATTAGGAGTTTTAATCCAGTGTTCGTTATCTATCATTTTGATATTCTATCGTTTCCCTTCAACTAATTGGTGAGTTGTATTCTCTTTCAGTTAGTTGTTTTCTGTTTGAAGATATGAAACTTTCTTAATCGCGTGTTGCGATGTTTGATACCTCTTTGAAATTTGCGGTTTCTCTGCTTGTTTCTCTTCGGTATTTACCGATTATCTCTCTCTCTGAATCGATGTGATCCGAGTTTCTCTATGTCTTCAATTTTGCGTGTTGCAAATTTCGATTTATCTCTTCTCATGAGTTTGCGAGTTGCAACTCAGTTTTTTTTCCCGATTCAATCGGTTTGTTGTTCATTCTCTCCGAACCATTGGTTTTGGATAATTCTCTCTGATCTATGATCTTCAAAATCTAGATCGTCTCTCTCTTAATTTGTCTATTTCAACCAATGATTGGTTATCTTTTTCAGATCCGTGTGGATCTTCTATCTCTTGTATGTTTCGCTAGTTGTGAATTTTCCCTCGAAATCGTGTGCTGCGATTTCTCTGGTTCAAGTTTGTTTCCCAATTATGATTGATTGGAGTTCTGGCTAGATCTCTGTGAGAATCTACGCTGCTCTTTCAAAGTTTATTATTCACAGTTGTGGTTTGCAAAATGTGAGTTTGTTCTAGTCTTTTGGTCTCGATCAATATTGATTCGAGTTGTCTTTATTTTTTGCAATATCTTGGCTGGTTTCTAGTCTCTCATGGTTACTCTATCCACATCATGTCTTCTCTTTTAATTACTGCTACTGGTCTACAAATCATTTGGAGTTTGTTTCAGTATTTCTGCTGCTGATTTTATAATTTCTAGCTCTAATTCAAGTGTATATGCTGCAAAGTTTCAAGTGTAATACCTTAAGCTAATGTTTTCTGAAAGTTGTTTACTATGATATCTAGTTATCTGGCTCTCACAGTGAGGGAGGGCATGAATTCAGTTTGTAGTTTGTAATTTGTTTGGTAGGGTGTTTCTGCTAAGGGGGGCACTAGTAATGAGTTGAATAGCTGTTGTTGGACATCAAATTGTTGATGGTTCAGTATGTTTTTGCTTGATGTAATTCTGCAAATAGTTTTGATAGGATTTCCAGCATTTTCGCTTCTCAATTCAGTGTTGCCATAGTTAAAGTTTGCAGCTCTCACATGAAGATTTGGTGATCAAAATTCAAGTCATAGCATTCTTGTTTGAAGTTGCTGCTGCTCGTCTGCAAGATGGTCTCCATTGCTTGGTTCCCATCTTGAGGGGGAGTATTGAAGATATAGAAGTCAAAATTATTTTTGATTTATAGAATAGTTGCTAATAGAGTAATAGTTGTTTAGTTTTGATCGCACGCTTTTAGTTTTAGTATAAATAGTTACTTTCTTTGTATTTTGTGAACAACTCTTTTGCAATGTAGTCATTAATGAAGAAAACCTTTTCCCCAAATTGTCGATCCTTTTCTCTGCACTTCCTCCTTTCTTTTCTTTGCAATTTACATCTTTCTCTGCAAATTCCTCTCATTATGTTTCTTCTATAATTTCAACACAGCCACAAGGCGGCGGTGTAGAAACCTTCTTTATCGGATTTGCCGGTGCCTCTGACTCCTCGAAGATTGCAAACGAGCTTCAAGGCCTTCAGCGGGTCGTGAACCCACGCGAGTTGCAGGCGGTCGATCAAGGTTTCCGGCGGCGTGTCGGGGACGACGTGGAAGAAGAAATCCAGACAGGGGTTTCCCGTCGACAGGAACGTCAGAGAAAGGTTTTCCGTAAGGCCCATCGGTTGCCGACTGCGGAATTTAGGTTTTCTAAATGCATGGTGGCGGCCCTTGGAAATGGCGGCGGCGGCGGTGGAGGATTGTTGGTGGTTATTGTCAGCCCCGTCATTAGAGCCTCTAAATAAGGATGGCGGCCGGCGTATTTTTGGGAGGAGGAGGAATTAGGGTAGATTTCAGGCGGTCCGACGAGAAGAGCGGCCATGACTGTGAAGGCGAAAGAAAGAGATGAACGATTGCGAGTTTCATAGGGAAAAGGGAGTCGAGCTTTTATGGAGGGGCGAATATTATATCTCCTAAAATAGGTTTCAGTATCATAACCGACTGAATCAGTCGAATATTATTACTTTATTTATTTATGTTATTATTTGTATATATTAATGCGTAGCCTCCAAGTTCTGATAACAAAAGGAATTTCCTAAAAAACTTCTTAGGAAACATCTTAAAATTCGTTCATAAGTTAGTAAAAGATTAGCTGGACTTTTTAAATTATTTTTGCGTGCAAAAATATCCATAATAGTTTCCTTTTAAATATAACTTTTTTTTACTCATAATAATATACTAGAGCTATTATTTTCTCATAACAATTAGAGTTAGCTATTAATACAATTAGTACTATAATTTTTTTTTTTCTAATTGAAGTAGGAACCGACCTGCAAAAATTGTCCCTTACATACACACATAAGTATTAATATATGCGTCCTCAAAAAAAAAATAGTAACATTAAAAAGTTGTGGAAAAGTTTCAAGAATAAGTTCTTACGTGGAAAATTGTATCTAGTTAATAATTTTGTATTTAAAAAGTAAATCACTTAATGAGTTTGTGTATGAGCTAATAAGTTGAGTAAATGATCAATGAATTTCCATGCATAATTGTTTCCAGCGCCGTTCTATTTCGAAATGAATTTCCGTTGCCCATTCCGTATGCATAATTGTTTATGGATGTTATAATTCTTTTTTGCGAATAAATTTCATGAACTATAGAACAAAACTTGCTTATAAATGATACTATCACATAAATATATCGACAGGTGCAGTAGTTTTATTTTACAAGTAAAAAGAACTCACTTTCTTTTGTTTTTAGCATAAGCGAGAGTCAACCTTATGTATAGAGCCATCTATGATGATTGAATAACATAAATTATTTGAAAAATGTTAATTTAGTTAAAAATCAAACAAAATTAACTCGACTCAATTATGTCTTGAATATTTCATGAGAGAATGCAATTATTAAAGTGATAATCTCTCAAGTTAGACATTCACAATAAACGAAAGTTAAAAAAAAAAAATCTCCAATAAATAAAATTAACCCCGTTTTACACTCCTCTTTTGCCTTTAATAAAAGTAATGAATAAAAAATCTAAACAAAAAATGAAAACCTAATTCCTATCATATCAGATTTGGAAAAAAAAAAATTAAAATAGTTTTGCAATTAAATTATAAATTACAATATTAGAAATATATTCATAATCGGTTAGAGGGAAAAGAAAAAGAAAAAAAGAAAGAATCTCACATGAGTAGCCTCCACGTTAATGCCTCACTATAAATTCTTGATCCCTCCGCTTAAGAATTACAACGAAACAAAAACCCTTTTCAAAATCCCTATTCTTTCGCGCAGAAACAAAAACCTTCTCAAGTCAAGAATCACGATCATGGCTGCCGTTCTTCTCGTCGGACCACCGGAAATCAATCAACCTTCCTCCACCACCCCCGCCCCCCTACCCGCCCCCGCCGCCTTGACGGGCGATCCCTTCGTCGACCTTATGGTCGCTAATTTCAACAAGACAGCAACCCGCCGGCCCCCGCCGATGGGCTTCACGGAGAACGGATCTCTGACGTTTCTGTCGACGGGGAATCCGTGCTTGGATTTCTTCTTCCACGTCGTCCCGGACACGCCGCCGGAAACCTTGAACGAACGCCTGAGACTCGCGTGGGGTCAAGATCCGCTAAAGGCGTTGAAGCTCGTCTGCAACCTTCGCGGGGTTAAAGGCACCGGCAAATCCGATAAAGAGGGGTTCTACACTGCCGCGCTGTGGCTCCACGAGCACCACCCTAAAACCCTCGCCGGAAACGTCGGCGCCTTTGCCGATTTCGGCTATTTTAAGGATTTGCTGGAGATCCTCTTCCGCCTCCTCGAAGGTGCTGATGCCCGGCAATTGGCGAAGGAGATGGGAGAGCAGTGGAAAGCTCGGACGCAGAAGCAAAAAGGAGGTCGGAGATTACCAAAAAATCCATCCCAGAAGCGAAAAAGAGGTCGTAGATTACCAGAAAATCCGGCGCTTAAAGGTGTGAAGAAATCGACCCCTGAAGAGAAGAGGATCGAAAGGGCGAAGAGAGTCGTGGAGAGGTTCAATCAGGATCCGAATTTCAAGCTACTGCACGAGCACGTTTCCGATCTCTTCGCTCAGTGCTTGAGATCGGACATGGAGATGTTGAAATCGAAGAATTTGTACAAGATCAGCCTCGCCGCGAAGTGGTGCCCCTCTCTCGATTCTTCCTTCGACAAAATAACACTGCTGTGTGAAACGATAGCGAAGAAGGTGTTTCCGAGGGAGGAATATGCAGAGTACGAAGGCGTGGAGGAGGCGCATTACGCCTACAGAGTGAGGGATCGGCTGAGGAAGGAAGTGCTGGTGCCGCTGCGGAAGGTTCTAGAACTGCCGGAGATTTACATGGGCGCTAATGATTGGGGCTCTCTGCCTTACAACAGAGTGGCCTCTGTTGCTATGAAAACCTACAAAGGGAGATTCATCGAGCACGACAACGTAAGGTTCCAAGAGTATCTTGAAAAGGTGAAGTCCGGCAAAGCCACCATCGCTGCCGGTGCGCTGCTTCCACACAAGATAATTGCGTCTTTGGATGATAAAGACGACGGCGGTCAAGTGGCGGAGCTTCAGTGGAAGAGGATGGTGGAGGACATGGCGAAGAAGGGGACGTTGAACAATTGCCTTGCCATCTGTGATGTTTCTGGGAGTATGGAAGGGACTCCCATGGAGGTTTCGGTGGCGCTTGGAGTTGTGGTGTCGGAGCTGAGCGAAGAGCCATGGAAGGGGAAGCTCATCACGTTCAGCCGATACCCAAAGCTTCAAATGGTACAAGGGGAAACCTTGAAAGCTAAGACTGATTTTGTTAGAGGAATGGAGTGGGGGATGAACACTGATTTCCAAAAGGTGTTTGATGTGATACTGCAAGTGGCGGAGAGTGGGAAGTTGAAGAAAGAGGAGATGATTAAGAGGCTGTTTGTGTTCAGCGACATGGAGTTCGATCAAGCTTGTCTGAATCCATGGCAGACAGATTACGAGGCGATAGTGATGAAGTATAGAGAGAAGGGATATGGAGATTGTGTGCCGGAGATAGTGTTTTGGAATTTGAGAGACTCGAGAGCAACGCCGGTGGGGGCAGACCAGCCGGGGGTGGCGCTGGTGAGCGGGTATTCGAAGAATTTGATGACTGTGTTTCTTGACAAGGGTGGAATTGTGGACCCAGTGGCTGTGATGGATGCTGCTATCTCCGGTAAAGAATATCAGAAGCTGGTTGTGCTGGATTGATTTTGATACAAAGAATAACTCTCTGTGTGCATTGTTAACAACTTTTTTTGATTCACTAATGCTGCTGCAGTTTTTTGTCCCTTTAGTTTTAGTTTTAGTTTGATGGATTTTATCATGGATTATAGGTTGAGTTTTCTTTGTATGTGGGAAGTACTAATTGAATGGTTATGGTACATTGCTACTTTCAAGAATACCTTTCAAGAAATCCACTTAGATGGTGTCTGGTTAGATTGTCTCAATAGTCAATACTGATTCAGAATTAGAAATCAATTCCAATCTTAATTTGATTTCAATGTCAAATGAAAATACACATATAAACTTTATTAATTAATTAGAAATTTTCTGATCCCACGATCAACATTGCACTGTGGCAGTTATTGGTTTTTGCAACTGCATCCACCCGCAATATGTATAAATTTTTAATAATCAACATGTAAATTGGAGTACACTGTATATATTTTTCTAAAAAAATATTTCTTATATTATAAGAATATTAATAACTACCAAATTTAAGTGTTGATTCGGATATGAGTTGGCGCCAACTTTTCTCTCTTTAATTAATTGATTTCACCGTCAGTTTGGGTTTTATATCCTATCAATAATAATGCAATAAAAAAGAATACACTTGTTCAAGTTTTTATTAAATATATTAAGAGGAAAGTGATTGTTTAATTTCTCGTCAATATATTAGTTGAGTACATACGTGTCCCGATTCTATCTCCAAAATAGTGTCACAAAATTCAATTTCTAATAATTTTATATCATTTTTTTAGAATCATAAAAATACTATAATATAGTAAATTATAATAGAAATTTATAAGAAAAAAATATTTTTTTAAAAAATTATATACTTTAGTTTTGAATTTTTAACTCTAATATACTAATAAAAATGAAATTAAATGCAAAAAAATAATTAAAAACCCTAATGGAGATAGGTGAACCCTTGAAAATAATCATTAAATTAAACTAAATTATTATAATATAAATTAATTAAAAAAATTGAATGAAACTAGTAGAAATTGAATTTTGGGACACCATTGAAACACTATTTTGAGGATAGAAGATCCCAAGTCGTCCCGATGATATTTCTTAAAAAAAATCTTGAATGTAAGGTAGTGCAATGCTAGACTTGATGATACATTCTATTATTTTAGACCTCACATATATTCAATAAGTGTCCCCACTTCAATGGGACTGAGGTAGTATTTTCATAGACAATATTCACATTGTTTCCGCAATGCTAAATATTCTTATTATTTTTAAAGTAGTTGGTGAGTTGTAAGGTAGTGTTCAAATTTTAATTGTACAACAAATCTTGTGACTTGTGTATAAAGATGTATAGGAACCTCTTCTACCCACGGTGGACACACTTGCCCACCGCTGATGTGGTAATGTTACGCATGTAATTTTTTTCATTTAGGATAGAGTTTTTTTTAATAGAGTTTAGTATTTATGGTATATATTTAAATTTATTTTCTTTTATTTATAGCATTGTCATGTCATCCGTGATCACATTAAGCATACTGGGCATTGTAGCATTATTCTAAAGATGAATAAAGAAATTGTGATTGAATTTATTACTACCAAATAAGTAAGAAAGTAAAAGGAAAAAAAATAGCACGAAAGTCACTTAACGATGAAGAAAAAAATCAAACATACAGTTGCGAAGAAACCTTAAATAGGGAAAAAAAAAGAAAAAAAAAGAAAAGAAAAGAAAAGCAAAGCAAAGCAATGAAAAGCAGGGTGAGTGTCAACATCCACAGATGGATTAGTTAGTGAAAAATAGTTTGTTTTGGGTTTGTACTTTGTAGCTTAAGGTTTGCCGAAGACTTTTCCAGCGAAAATAGCAGCTTTCATGGCAGTGTTAATGGTTTTGATAACATCATCAACTTCACAAGTGTTGCCTTTGAAGGAGCGTGCCCTTGACCTCTTGAACGAATCCACACATTTTAGGAATTCTTTATTGCACTGCTGGCTCAAGTAATCATCTGCCACCCAACCCACCAATCATTACATTACATTACATTATTTTTTAAAAAAATTAATTAACACTCCCTCCTACTATTTTTTTTTTTTTTTTTTGAAACTTCCTCCTACTAATTTTTATTTCCAATATAATGAGTCCTTCAGAGTGATGAAATGTCGCAATTTGAAAAACAACTAGAAATACACGTGTATGATGCAGCCGGTTTGTAGAGGCGATTATTCTTGCAACCTTTTAGGCAGTAAACTATGAAAAACTTGTAACTAATATACTACCAGTGAGATTAGAGGTTGGAAATCAATCTAGTGGATGCCTTCATTTTTATAGACTTTATTCAACTAAATAACTACTTTTAATCAATTTATTTAATTTATTAACAATTATACATGGAGCTTTATACGGAAATATACAAATGTTAATGTCAGTATTAGATATTTCTACATAGATAACGGTAATTTAAAAAATACCATTGTATATGTGCGCGTTTTTTGTTATACATAAAGTTTCTAAAAAAGAGTCGTTTTTCTAATAGTGTGCTTCCCCCCCCCCACCCCAACCTTTTTCCCGATTTCATTACATATTATCTATACTCACTCGCACCTCACGTTAATTTAAGTATATCGTTAAATTTTTTATTTTAAGTATGAGACTAAATTTGTGGAATAAATGAGTATTATAATCATAAAAAAATATACTCTCTCCTTCTCATCTCATTTCGTCTTATTGGTGACTATATGTGATTTATAAAATGTACAAACAATTCAAATGAGATGACTTGTTTTCTTAAATTTTGATATAACCCATAATATCATTAGTTATTTTCTTGTTTTCAAAGGGAAAATGCCTTATTTAAATTCTTAAGAATTTTTATTTTGGATAAGAATGGGTTTATATCTAACTTTTGAATATTATAATTTAACATATTTGTAGATATATCATATATAAATCCATAAAAACTTTTTTTTTATATATCTCTTAAAAAAAACAACTTTTTATATGCTAAAATTGCTTAATATTATCTGTGTGAGATCAAAAAAATTATATTCGAATCCTCCATAATGCGTTCTTTAAATTTGAATTAATTATGCGTTCAAAAAAAAAAATTGAAATAATTATGTTAAAAAAATTTAGTCCTTTCAACTTCATGTTTCACAACGATGGGTCTAAATATTGCTACACGTGTTGTTACTCTCGATTTGTCCCCTTTTCGCTAAAAGTAAGTAATGTTAGATAAAATATATTGTTACTCCTGATTCTGAATGACGTAACGATATGAAACTTTCAAAACGTAATTTGTATACCTTACGAATGGCAGTTAGCAATAATTGAGCTAGCTGTACTGAAATTTTAATCCAGTCAGTAATCAGAATAAATTAAAACTGTTTGTTAGGGATGAAGAAAACTTGTGAGTTTTCGGTTGGAGCTTCAATTCCCCAAAAGTTTTAAAGAAATAAGCAATACATTAAGGAATTAAGTTCAGAGGTCACTATCAAAGCCAGAGATAAATTTCTTCTCATTCTCAATGAAAAAAAAAAGATTTAAATTAAGACATAAAGACCCACAAAAAAAAAATATATTAATATCTTTCACTTGAAAAATGTCGTTTGGCATTTTTAGTAGGGTTAATATTTTTCATAATTATAGTTTACTGATATTCTTTTCCACTTTTACTTATTTAAGTTTGACTAGTATAATTTGAAGATTTATCACCTCATAAATATGATTTTTATTTGACTTACCATAGTAGGTAAGCATTTCTTATACAATATGAAATAATAAAACGAATCAAGTTTGATGGGGCAGAAGGAGTAATTGATAAAACGAAGAACTTACTTCCCATCTTGGATATGCATTGATCATGATTCATACAGCAAGCGTCTAAGCGATCACACGGCTGCTCTCCGGGGCATCCAGTGTATAAGAGACCGCAATATTTCCCATATCGTAAAAATGGAGGAGCTGCAATTTCCCCCATAAAATTAAAAAAAAAAAAAAAAAAAAAAAAAAACACTAATTATAAATTAAATTTAAATATGCGAAAAAAAACTGCAAATTACATATTCTAAAAATGACAAAATCAAAGAAAAATTAAAATGTTTAAAGAAAAAGATAGGTACCTTCACAGAACATGGATTCACATGTTTTACTGCACTGTTTGAACTGCAAGAGAAGTTTTATTTTGGAAAGGAAAAAGTAAAAGAGAAAAAGAAAAAAAAAAAAGATCATGCACGTTAGATGTGTATTCTAAACTATGTTGATGATACTTGTTCTTTTCAAAGATTAGATATCCAATTTAAGGCTTGGATTTACCAATTTAAGGCTTGGATTTGCTTGAATGCCTATGTTTAGAGCACGAACTGGAACGGAGTGAAATCCAAAGGTGAAAACAGCAGCAGCAGCGATCGAGAAAATTAGTAAAGTTAGCTTTGAATAAGCCATTAAAAAGAAGGATGGGAATGGAAGCCTGAATTTTCTCAAAACCTCTGAATTAAATGGGATAAAATATCTGGTTTAGTAGGTGGAGGTACAGAAATATGTGTGTTTGTGTGAATGTGCGTGTGCGAGAGTGTGTGTGTGTGAGGATAGTGAGGGAGGAGGGAGGATTGTGTGGTTTGTCCTTTAACGTGCCCGTGACTTGTTTTTTGTTGTGTAGTTTCACATTTTTCATCTTAAATTTTAATAATGCAATCGGGGACTGCTTCTGGTCATTTCATGACTTAAGGCGCATTTTTTTTATTTTTTTATTTTATTTATTTTAATAATCTAAAAAAGACAGAGAATGAGGAAAGCAAAATTACAGCACAGGGTAGTGACATACTACTTCAGTCCAATTTATAATGAGTTATGGAGTATTTCATTATTATAATAGATTATAAAATGAACGGAGAGAGTATGTTGCTACTATTTACGTGTTGACGGACAATAAGAAAAAGGTATTGTGTAATGTATAAATGGCATGCCAACATCCCAGTTGTTGAGGTTGGAAATGATTTAGAATAACTTTGCTCCTCTTAAAGTTACTACGATGGCGTGGAGATTAATTTGGAACAGACTACCAACTAAAGTTAATTTTCTTTAAAGGAAAGTGATCGAGTCGGAGAGGAGGAAGAATGTGACACTCTTTTTATTTATTTTTTATTTTTTTTTTATTTTTAATTCAGTGTAGCCTAATGGAGTTTATTTGGGTGGAGATGTAGAATTTGTGCAATGTCTTAAAGGTTTTACACAATCGTGCGAGGGAACATTTCATTTAAAATTTTGGTTTACTGCGTGATGTAAAAGGGAAGAAATTTGATGTGATCTTGTGGGTATTCGTGGTTTGAACGTTGTGGATTAATGTATCCTTAGTAGGAGATGTGGGGTTAAAATCTCACCAAGTGTGCGTAGGTGGTCTTGTTTATATGAGTTTTGATGAATTTTGATGTTTGAGTTTCTTGATTGTTTGGCTGTTCAATGTCTCCTTAGCGGAAGATGTTGGATTCAAATCTCACCAAGTGTGAGTCGGTAGTATCATTTATATGAATTTATTGAATTTGTTATAGTTTAATTTATAGTGCTATAATATTTTTTGTAATATGTTTAAAAAAAGTATAATATTTTTTTGTAATGTTTAGCTGTTTGATGTCTTCTTAGTGGGAGATGTTGGATTCAAATCTCACCAAGTGTTTGTCGGTAGTACTATCATTTATATGAATTTATTGAATTTGTTATAGTTTAATTGATAGTGCTATGATATTTTTTGTAATATGTTTAAGAAAAGTATAATGTGATTGTTATTCAGTTGTAATATGCTCAAATTATACATTGTATAACATGTAATTTAGAAGGTGCATTGTTGCATTGTGATGGCTGATAAGAATGCAGAGAATTCAGTCTTTCTTTTGATTATTTGGGCCCGATTTTATTTATTTCGGGCTACTTAGTATAGCCCATCGAGTCAATTAATTAATTGGCCGAACTTTTTTCTTATTCTTTAATTTATGGCCATGTTTCAGTTCTCATGGCAGTTTTATGAAGTTTTATCTAGTAATTGCTCTTAGAGCATCCACAGCGCAAGCCCCTGCAAGGGGTTCTCTCTCACTTTTCCGACGGAGAGAGCCCCTTTTGAAAATTGCCTCCAGTTTAGGAGCTCTTTCCCCGGGCTCTCTCCGATTTAATATATTATTTTTAATTATTTTTTATTTGATTTTTGATTAAATTTTATATATTTTTAATTTATGTTTTTTATTTAAAAAAACACTAAACTTTTGGATTTTTTTTTATTTAATTCAAACATTTTTTTTTTTTTTTTTATGATTGTAATTTTTATTTATTTTTATTACACATAAAATGTTGGAAATAGAAAGAATTTTGTATAGTTATTATTGGTTCTCTCCTTTTTATCTTGTCCCACATTGAAAATATGAGAAAAAGTGGGAGGAGTTGAAGCATTATGTATTGCTTCCTTGTCCCACATCGAAAATATGAAGATATTTTTTTGGGAGTAGCCTATAAATATTTTTCTCCACATCTTTCTCAAGACACACACAAAAAAAAGGATAATTCACAATAAGTTTATCCTACTTTGAATTTTAATTAATTATTTTTTTTTCATAAATAATTTAAATTAAAAAAATAAAATTCAATTAAAAAAATTAAATAGCCAGTTAACGTCAAAATGACATCAGCAACGGCATCAGCGATGGGAGCGAGCCGGGCTTGCAAGTGCGAGCCGGACTAGCCGGAGAAAGTGTAATATCCCGAATTTTCTTATTAAAATTTAAATAGTTAAAATAAGCCTTTTTATATGAATTTAGAAAATTTTCCAATTCTCTTGGGGAATTTAGAATAAGATAATATATTATAGTAAATAAATTTATGATTTTCTTTTATATATAAGAAATATTATTATATTGTAAACTTATTAATATATATATATATATATATATATATATATATATGTATACTATGCATATTACGTAAATACATGCACCCCTAAGTAACATGTGCATGCAAATTCCATGCATAAATAACGTGTATATATATATAGTAAATAGATATATTTTAGCATGATATATATATACATATACATATATATATATAAATATATATATATATATATATATATATATTAATAAATATGGTTATACGGATATATATGGATACATTAGTATATACACGTGTAGTTCTTAACTAGGTGCATGCACAAATTCAATTTACGTGGCAATTAAATAGACTAAGAATAGGTATGACTAGTAAAGACTATAGGTGATGACTAACGAAAGCTATAAATGATGACTCACCAAAATCCTACTTTTTTTCCTTCTATAAATAGGAGACCACAACCATTCATATTCGATCATTCCACCTTCAAATCCTAGTCAATATAATAATACGTGTTATGCGATATTGGTGAGGAGTAGTATCTACATCATCCAAAATCAAGGCTTCGAGTTGTTTAAAGTATCTTAGATGAGACTCTATACTTACAAAGTATTATTTGAGTTAGTAAGTTCTAATAAAATGAGATTATTCATGAAAATATTTTAATGTGTTATTACATGTTTAAGGCTCTTATCTATGCGATCGGGTCTTTCGGTTGGTCTAACACACTAATCGGGAGGTTGTGCGCACAGTTAGAAATCGTTGGGTTGATCACCAATTGATTCTAACTTTGAGGGGAGAACCTCTGGATGAAATATTCCATTGTCTCCAAACTATGGCTCCATGGAAAGGGATCCGACGGTGGTAATGTCACGGGATCAATATAAGAGTAACATGGTAATACGCATGCGCGCGCAATCATGAAAAATCAGGTTTTGTGTGCATGGAAGTAAATAATTTCAAAACCCTTCTATGTATACTTTATAATCATGGATATTCTTTTTATGATAAAATATTTTCGGAACAAGCCCACCGGGTACATTAGTATTCAGTCTGCAATTCCTTTCCAAATGTTTTGCAGAGTAAGGAGCTGGTGGAACATGCGAAGATTGGGAGGACTGTTGTTGCTGCTGCAGTGTAAATAAATAAAAGCTTCCGCTACGCCTATGAATAAAGTCTACCCCCCATGTGTATTTTCCTAGGTCAGCTCCGTATCTAAATAAAATATCTATGTTCTTCTTACACCGTGAATTATATATATACTACGGGTACTCAGACAAGTCGGCCAGTATGGGTTGTTCGGCTTAGCCAACCCCATAGTTTGAGCTGTATGTCCCGATCCTGTATTTAAATATTTTATTATTTTATGTCTATGGGTATGCAAACATAGGCGGCCAGTACGGGAAGTATGATTTATCTACCCCGTAGTTCGTGTTGTGCGTCCCGATCCCATATTTAATTTCTTAATAATAAGGTTATATTATCCCAAGCCATGAGCCCCTTTGTATCCCCATTTCTTAATTCCAACCCCTTGCCACGTCCCGGCATACGTGCCTTCCCTCAGGAATTGGGGCGTGACAGGAGGGGCTAGCCAACGCGAGCGGGGCTCGCGGAGTGGGTACGCTCCCGCTTGCGAGCCACCCTCCCCCGGCCCGCTGGAGATGCTCTTAGGCTTCAACAAACATCATTTAATCAATGTTAATTGGATAATAACTAAACTAGCTACATTAAAACCTCCATAAATTAATAACTTGAGACCATATGATTTTATTAATTTAAAGAGATATTAATATATCGATAAATACTAGCTACAATTTGTGCCCAATTTATCGATTTTGATTGAGCAACTCATCAAACTTTACCCATAACCTAAAAGTATGTTTTCCACACCCTAAATTTAAGGATATAATAAACAATTTATATTTTGTAAAATAAGACTCTTTATTCTTATTTTTATATAAGTATAGATGTAGGTCCCGATAAGTAGTTATTGGTGTATGGGGGGGGGGGAATACACCAATTAGCCAACAGTTTTGACTTTTCAAAACGATTTGATCTAACTGAGTCGTCACTCCAGTTTATCAGAGCAGCTTAGTTTTTCCAGCTCAATCAGTAAACTGCTGAGCTTGCAAAACTAACCTGCGTGCGAAAGTTTGGTGGAAAGGTTGGCTAACAGTTTTCAAAGACAGTGCACATGCAAGACAAGTTACGATAGTGCAGGTTGTGAGCATGCAAACTGAGTGAACAAAGATAAAGTAAATAGCAAAATAGAGAAACACGAGGAGTTTTATCGTGGTTCGGAGTAAACAGCTCCTACGTCCACGCCAGATTCCGTCGAATCTGTAATCCCTTAACTTAAGATTTTCACTCCTTTTAACACTGGTGGAGGTCCAGTCCAAATTCAAGTCTTTCTCTTAGACTGAATCTAGCACGTTTATAGAGTCGTGTCTCTTCTTACTTACATACAATCTTACATACAAACTTACTAACACTAAATGACTAGTGCTACTATCCAAACTTGAAAGCTGTGAATAGCTATCGTCGTAAGGAATACAACTCAATCAACTACACTAGTTTTTCAACTTTGATGGTAGTGAGAGTGTGTGTGATGTGTTCTAGTAAGACCGATTCCAGATAGATCAGAAATCTACAATGATCAACACTTGGGAAAACTTTAGTAATTTCGAGTGTTGATTTAAATAATTTCAGCTTGAGATTTCTGCAGCGTTTTAGCTTGTGTGTTGATTTTCCCGTGCTTCAATCTGGAATGAGTTGAGGTATTTATAGAGAAGCATTTGAAATAGAGCCGTTGGAAGTGTGTCAGGATTTGCAGGTTCCGTACACTGACACAATTCTTGTCGTTGAGTGAGAGCAGGTCTCATAACCATAGCTCAGGTTGGCCTTCACAGGTTGAGCTTCCTATACCTCGAACTGTCTTCAGTCTCTCTGTAACCTTCGTGTGAAATCTTCGAGTATGGTAAGAGCAGGTTACATGGACAGATTACATAATGGAACAGTATGACAGGTTTGAGTAGATTAGGTACAAGGTTGCACTACCAACCTTGACATTTACATAGCAACCTGTCCGGGTTAAGCTTGACTGATCCAAACACGGAGACCAGCCTGCTCCACTTAAAAACTTATATCTAAGTGTGGTTTCTAATAGCATTATCAAAACTTAGTTTCAACGGGTTCCCAACAATAGATAAGATAGCAAAACGCAACGTACTGGTAAGACATTTCTCTTCAACTAATAGGTCAAGATATTAGTATTGTACAAGAAAAAAAAAATGTTCCCTTATATTCATACTCCTTATTGTCCCTTATCTTTTAAATAAATTTTATTTCCGGTACGTTTTTAAGGAATTTGCATTTTTCTATTTTTAGAACACTATACCCACCACAATCACTTTATCTTTGCTCTCTATCATTTCTATTTTTTCCCTAATTATACCACACCACCTAATATTTTATCAAAATCCATACCATATTTTTTTGTGCAAAAAGATGAGAGACAAAAGGGAATATGTTTCAAGAAATAACTAGCTTATAACCCTATTCCATCCTTATACAACGCCACATAATACTCCTTTCATTTTACTGAAAATACTTTGTTTTCCTTTTCGGGCCATTTCACCGAAAGATCTTTATTTCCTAAAAAGAAAATAATTAGCCTAAATAAGGAGACAAATTAGTTGAAATTAGGAAGGCTTAATTATTGGATTTTCATTTCCTAGTATACTCATAGACTTATTTACAGGTTTTATGCAATCTGAAAAGATAAAAAATAAAAAAATAAAAAAATAAAAATGAAACACTTCATTCTTAAATCCCGTGCTGAAAAAGAAACAAAACATTTTTGGTCAAACGAACCGAGTATATCTTTCTAAAAAGTATCGCATGCTATGTTGCATGAGTGCGAGGGTGCGAGGTGCGGGGGTGATACGATTCGGATACGGAGATACGGGTTTTTAAAAATTTTAGGGTGCGATTTATCAATGATACGTCTATATATTTATATTTTATTTTACTATATATCACTTATTTTATAAAAATAAAATTTATAATTAAATACGACATTATGAATGTCAATTAAAATAAAAATATCAATTAAAACCCATAAATTAAATATTATATTAAACTTTTAGTGAATTTAAATTTTAGGGCAATACATATTAAAAAAATTATCAAAAACTCAAAATATAAAATTACTTAAAAATAAAAAACCCCCCAAACGCACCTTAAACACACCGGATTCTTGAGTCAAATGTATCCAATACGCGTATTTGTCAGGTGGCGTATCCCCTGCGTATCCGATATTGCAATATGATATTTTAAAAGAATCCGTATATTATAAGTTGCATGTTTTCAAGCATATATATATGGTGAGTAGATCACTAGTGCAAGTGATGTAGGATGCCACCATGAGTGGAAGTCGTCCTTCCAAAAAGAGGTGGCTAAAGAAAGGGAACATTCATTATATCCTTTAGATTTTCTTCTTGTACGTAGTTGTGACGAGTGTACATAATAGCGTTTACGTTCGATAACGTTTCTTGAATTTTTTTTATTTGTAGGTTTACATGTAACATACTTATCTCTCATAATATATTATTTTAATAATATAAATTATGATTATTAAAATATTATTATATGAGTGTAGACGACATAGTACAAATTAACGCACGTAGATATATGATGGAACTTCCCCAAACCCCCACTTCCGATTCCCATACTTAATTTAGATAAATGTTTTGAATAATCATTCAACCCCAACCCAATATTTCTAAATTAAATTAAAATAGTAATTTAATTTCGAAATATTTTTTTATTAAAAAAAATATTTTTAATGATTACCACATAAGGGTAGGACAACTATAGTGATTCATCTACAAGACTACAACCGCATCTCATCCGGGTTGTATAACATATTATTGTTATAAAGACAATAGAGAAATTTTATTAGAAGTAACAATTATAAATTATACTACCTCCGTCCCGTCGAAATGGCCCTGTTTCTATATTTTATACCTCACATATATTCAAGAAACAGGGCCATTTCGACGGGACGGAGGGAGTACTAGAAACTAAAAATAATAATAAATACAACATAGTGAGGTTTTAATTGATCATGTACATACAAATTTTGGATAGGATGACTAATCCTATGAGGTATGAAAAAAATGGTCATTCTTATTAGGAAAAGAATAATCATTCCATTTGAAATGGTGACATCTGATAAAAGGTGCTACTAAGCAATAAAATAGAATGAGATATGAATGATCATTTCATTTCAACCCTTATTCTATCATAGAAAATACGTCCTAAGTGATTTATTTACATACTGCACAGTGATAACATGTCATTCCGATCCGGCTTTTAACATAATAGAATTACAATAGCGAAATTTTATAAGAAGTAACATGTGTAAAATATACTAAGCTAGAAACTAAAAAAAAATTCAACTTGGATTTAAATTTGATGATCATATATATACATATACGTATATATATATAGGATATGATTAAATAAATACACATCTCAAAAGTAAATATGAAAAAAATTTAAATTATTAATTTTTGTTATAATATTATAAAAGATAATTATTACGCGCGTATACTACCATACAAAATTATAATTATTTATAAAGAGATATTACTAACATAAAAGACACATTTTTATATAATGTTAATACCATTAAAAATTTTCAATTCGTTTTGCTAGTTTCACAACCGGAAAGTTTTCATTTATTTATTTATTTAAAAAAGTGTGGATTAGATAGAACTCTAGAAGGTATATTCCTCTACAAGGCATTTTTAAGTGAGGACTAAATAAAAGGTATATTCCTCTACAAGGCGATGATGCGACCATAGAGAACATACCGGAAAGTTCGCAGTCACATATTTTATGTAATCAATTTCGACAAGGTGCGTTAATTTGGACTATATGAAAAATGTAAAACTTTCAAAGCGCAAAATTACGTAGATATGTCCCATTATTTTCCTTTTCTCCTTTTCTTTTATCTATTAATTGAATGGATGTGTTTTAAGAAACCACTAACGACCTTTCCACAAAGCAATGGATAAAAAATAAAAAAAAAACAGAAAGGCGCGCACCACCATCGATCCTTTTAATTATTGGTGGATTTATGGTGTCCTTGTGTCATCTCATAGAATAAATGCACCTTAAAATACGTAACAACAGTTTTATAAGGATATTATTGCTATTGTATTCTTGCAGATTTTTATACGATTTGTGGTGAAAATGTTTTGGTTGGTTTGATTTTGAAATAATTAGTTCTAACATCTTTAGAAATCATTTTTCTCAATCTGTTACTGTTTTTGGTCAAGAGGGTTGGACAAAGTAGAAGATAATGAATATTATTTGACAGTTTGTTTGTTGGAGCATTTAGAAAATAAAAAATGATGCAATTTTCAAAGGGATCTAGTCAACCGACTCAACTGTCGTTAATACTATAAAAGGAGTTATGTTTCATACTTGGAAGTTGATTCAATCTTTTTTACATTCTTCCTTTGTATATTTTCATAAAGATGGTGTATTAATCCGATTCCGTGTAGTCCAAAGCTACTCTTGTGAGGTGGATATGTGACTCAATTGTTTCTAAGAGATTTGGATACCCTCTGTACTTGCTTTTTTAATTTTATCTCTTTGACCTTTCAAAAAAAGAAAAGAAAAGGTAAACTACGCTCTGAGACTTCTACCCTTTTATCCTACTATCTATGTAGATACTCCTAATAATTACATAGAAAGTTGAAAAGTTAAAAAAAATTACAATGATAGGTATAAATTTGATAGTTACACTTATTTTAGGGACACATATTTTACATATTGAGGACACTTAATTGAGGACGGAGGGAATATATCTATTTATGGGGAACGTTTACCTACCCATCATGTGTATACTTAATTAATGTATTCACGGTTAACTTGAAAATATTATATTTAAAGAAAACTATTATAAATTTATATCCTAAAAATAAATTTTAGAAAAAAATCAAACTCTACTAAAAAAAATTAAACCCTAATTGAAAAAGTTATTGACGTGGAACTGCCACATCAGCCGTGTGCACCATTAAGTATGCTCACAATAAGTAGAAGAGTATTAGTATATACTAAAAAAAAAATATTTTACAAAATATAAACTGCATATTTTTTACTATACATTTCTAAAAGTTAATATTGTTATATATTCATATATTATACTTCTTCCGTCCCATAAAAGATGTTCAATTTGGTTTGGGCACAACAACCAATACATTATTAATTCTGTAAATAAAGTGGTGGTCCATAATTATGTGGGGAAGGAGGATCTCTCATTTTTTTTCCAATTAGGGAAATGAGACCTCTTCTATGAGATATCACAAATTAGAAAATGAGACATCTTCCATGGGACAGAGGGAGTATTATATATATACCTCCATCACTAGGTGGATGTCAATTTAGCCTGAAACTCGTGGGTTGGCCCGAGTAACCCGAGCAAAAGGAGGGTTAGAGTCGAATATTTCTAACCCGAATTTTTTTCAACCCGAATGGGTCAAACTGAATAGCCCGACAACCCGATAGGGCTGGCTCGACAGGTTGGTGGGCTGACCTGATAACTTGAAAATTTTTCACTACTTAGTTGCTGAAGTTCATTACTTGCTTTAAATATTGAAGTTTATGTATTGATTTAAATATTTATAAAAAATATTATGATTTTATATGCTATGAGTTATACACATAATTAAAAAAAAACCGATTATTACGCTCATGAAATGAAAAATATCTTCACATTTTTACATCTCAAGTAGTTACTTACTACTCCCTCTGTCCCCCTTCAATTGTCCAGTTTGACTTATTGACTTTTTGGCACGCATTTCCACCGAGCCGGGAAACGAGTTATAAAATATAATTTTGAAGTATTGTTTCTTTTACGGGATACTATGACACTCATAGTATCCCGTAAAAGAAACAATACTTCAAAATTATATTTTATAACTCGTTTCCCGGCTCGGTGGAAAAACGTGCCAAAAAGTCAATAAGTCAAACTGGACAATTGAAGGGGGATGGAGGAGCCTCCCTCATTTTCAAGTTATACTTTTTCAGCAATTTTTTCAAGCGTTTTCGAACATCTTGATGATGAGTTTTAAAATAACTTTTTAATTTTTTTTTCTTTTACGGGATACTATAACACTTGTCATATTCCGTAAAAGAACAAATTCTTTAAAAAATTATTTTAAAACTCATTATAGACGCTCAAAAACGCTTGAAAAAATTGCTGAAAAAAATGTAACAACTTGAAAAGGACGGAGGTAGTATTACATATATCATGTAAGTTGAAGTCAAATACTACAAGACAAAGTTCCTTAAATGATACTACCTCCATCCCATTACATTAGTCCTCTTTGCTTTTTGATTGTTCGGCACGTTTTTCCACCGAAACCTAGTACGAGTTTTAAAATATAATTTTGAGTATTCATTTTTTCACGGGGTACTATGACACTCATAGTACCCCGTGAAAAAATGAATACTCAAAATTATATTTTAAAACTCGTACTAGGTTTCGGTGGAAAAACGTGCCGAACAATCAAAAAGCAAAGAGGACTAATGTAATGGGATGGAAGTAGTATAACATGACTTATTTATTTCTTACAAAATTACCATTTTCAAAATAATTATATACTTTTTATATTTTCGTCAAATATTTCACCCGACATGCTAGCCGAGCCCCGAAGATTTAGGGTTAGGGTTGTCTAGCCCGAAAAAAATGAAGCCCAATTCAACCCGGACCGAATAAGAATAACCCGAAACCTGATAAGTCTGGCCTGAAACCGAGCGGGTTGGCTCGATAAACATCACTCCATCACATTCTTGTTGGACCATTTCATTAATTTAGTAGACTCATATTGTATAAAATGGGTTCATAAAGAATGAGATAAAAGTAGTATAAACTATAAGTTATATTTCCTTCGTCTTCCATTTCTTGGACTTTTTTTTGGTACGCATTTATATTCTTTTTGATGATAAGTTTTAAAATAAATTTTTAAAATATTTTTGAAATCATAATTCATTAGTTATAAATAGTATTTCACGTATTGAGACGAAAAATACATAGACCCGGAGATGAAATTTTATTTTATTTTCTAGCATTAGAAAAACTTGGAACTTGGGTTCTAAATTTTTCATTCAAAGGATTCTTCAACAAATTAGTAAGTTTTTTTTCCTTTTTCTTTTTTACATGAGAATGAGTGAATTGATTAATTTGCTATTAATTGTTTGTATGAAGACGTGTGACTAGATTCGTTCTCTATGATCTAGGGTTTCGGATACAATTAGATCTGTTTAAATTATTGCATGCTTACTAGTTAAATCGTGTTTATTAATTTAAACATTTACTCACCAGTTTAATTTCTAAATATTACTCCCTCCGTCCCAATTCAATAGTCATGTTTTTTTTCGACACGAGATTTTAGAAGAGTGTGTTTAGAGATAAAGTGTATTGATTGATATGTTAATGCAAATTTCATTATTTTAAAAACAAAACATCATAGATGCATAAAAACATATTGATGTCGGATCTTAAATGAAATATTGTATTGAGACCTTTAATTTGGTATAAATATTATAAGATCGGAGAACAAACGAGCATAGTTTAAACTTTTAGAATTTAAATTATATTGGGATACGTGCTGAGAGGTGAGTGGATGATGTGATGATTAATGGGCGGGGAGTATATAAAAGAGGTCGAGAGATAATTCGAATATCAAAAATAGGTTCGCTTAATAAATATCACAACAGCTTTTGTTAATAGGTGATGTCATTAAATCTAAAAGCTTTATTTGATACCCAAATTACAATACACTTTCCGAATAATACAAAACTAGATTTGTGAATGCTGATCATCCTCCTTAACTAAGACTTATTGTTGATATATATACACTTATCCACTAATCAATGACTATTTCTGATAACCCTCCTCTCAAGTTAGCCTCAAATTGGCCACTTCTAATGCAGCATTCTCTCCTGAAGCTATCGCAGCATCCTCGGTGCACCTTCTTCGAACCCGTACAAACCGCATTGCATTCTGTACTATCCTCACAGCTTACACTAATAACACCATGCCCTCTTCTTCCCTTACAATGGTATCTTTCTTCATCATCACCGTCGTCGTCCTTGTCGTGATTCACACAGTGGCTTTCGAGGCAAAGTTTGTCGGACTTCTGACATGGCCGTGTTTCTTGATTCTCACAACCTGTTGTTGAACAGCCATGCTTGTGCTCATGATCCTCTGCACTGTCTTCTTCTTTTTGTGGAAGATGATGTTCATTCTTCGAGCTCGAGCATTTCTTTGTTCCACAAGAATCTACATGGCAGTGCTGATTCTGTGATTCCAAATCATGATCAACCTCAACAATGTCTTCACTCTGTTTATGACAATGCTCTTTCGTGGAGCTCGAGCTTTTCTTTTTTCCACAACAGCCATGGCTGTGCGGTTTCTGTGATTCCAGATCACGATCAACCTCGACTATGTCTTCATGACAATGCTCTTTCGTGGAGTTAGAGCTTTTCTTCGTTCCACAGCAGCCATGGCTGTGTGGAATCTGTGATTCCAGATCATGATCAACCTCAACTATGTTTTCACTCTGTTCATGACAATGCTCCTTCGTGGAGCTCGAGCTTTTCTTCTTTCCACAGCAGCCATGGCTGTGTGGTTTCTGTGATTCCAGATCATGATGATTGACCTCTACTATATCTTCACTCTTTTCATGACAATGCTCTTTCGTGGAGCTTGAGCTTTTCTTCGTTCCACAACAACCATGGCTGTGCGGTTTCTGCAATTTCAAACCATGATCGCCATGCCCGTGGTGACCATGCTCTTTTATGGAACTTGAGCATTTCTTATCATCGCACTTCTTGGAAGAGCATGGCTTGAGCTTCTGAGATTCTTTGTCACAGCAAGAAGAAGATGAAGATTTAGAGTGTTTATGGATATGTGAATGTGACTTAGAGTTATTCGTTCCTCGGAGAAGCAGCATGCTGTTGAAGATGACTAACAAGCAAGTCCCAACATCAGAGAGAACTGCAGCCCAAACTAGGGGATGGCCAGCAATGGCTAATCCAATTATAGCAGCTTTTGTTGAAATCGAAAGTATCACGTTTTCTATTATTTTCCGCCTTACTCTCCTTGCTAAGCGGAGTGCTTTAGGGATACGTTGAATGTCATTTGTCATTAGAACCACATCCCCAGTTTCTGTAGCAAGGGCTGAGCCTCCTATGCCCATTGACATACCAATATCTGCAGTAGCTAATGCAGGGGCATCGTTGAGGCCATCTCCGATCATGGCAGTCGACCCCTCCTCTTGGAACTCTTTTATCATACGTGCTTTGTCCTCCGGTAGAAGCTCTGCTCGTATAACCTCCAGAGCTCCCCCTAACTGATGAAAAATACTTTACTTAGGTCATGTTTTACAAATATGGAAAAATATGATGCTCTAATAAATCATGCCTTCCATGTTTCAGTATTTTACTACTGTTTGGTTTAGAATGTCCATTCTATTTCCATCATATACTAAAAAATTCAAGAATTTTGAGCTTGTTTAGGTTAATGTTTCACCTGCTCTTGTGCACGGTTGGCAGCTCCGTGACTGTCTCCCGTCAGCATTATGGTTTTGATGCCTAATGAGTTGAGTTCTTGGATTGCTTCCTTGGCTCCCGTTCGACATACATCAGTGAGACAGAAGACGGCAACTAAAGACGATCCCAGGAAGACGTAACCGACTGATTTTCCTTCTATATCATAGCCTTCTAATTTGGGAACTGCATATGCCAAGATCAAAAGTGTTATATCAAGATTAATAGGCAAGTTTCAAGAAGAAATATTGGGTGTATTTACCTGTACGGCACCCTGCTTTTGATGCAATTTTCTTGTTTCCAATGTATAAATTGTTATTTTCAATTTTTCCAGAGATCCCTTCACCAGGAAAGTTGTGAAAATGCTCAACTCTATCAGGCTTTGGCTCAATGGAATGTGTTCTTGCAAAATCAATCAGAGCAGCAGCCATTGGATGACTTGATTTGCTCTCAATGCTCGATATCCTGCAAGTCGAAACACGAAGATTCAGTAACCATAATGCCATTATCTACATGCATAGATGATACATTGGAGTTGGTGTTGTTACCAAAATAGCAGCTCATTCAAGCTGATCTTCTCAGGCTGGAGGGATCTGAAATCGACCACCTCAAATTCTCCTCGAGTAATCGTTCCAGTTTTGTCGAAGGCCATGATCTTTATTCCAGCAAGAGTTTCAAGATGCTGTGCCCCTTTGAACAGAACACCTAGTGTAGCAGCTTTAGACAGTGCACAGAACATAGCAACCGGGGTAGAAAGAAGAAGGGCGCATGGACATCCGCTTACTAAGACAACAAGAGCCAAATGGTACCATTCTCTCTTATTATGAACATGAAACGCCAACGGCACTATAGCTAATGAAGCCGATACCACAACTATAGCTGCAACAAGTTTATAAAGATTAAAGAAAATAGTCAGTCACAATCACATAGTCTAGCTTTCATTTTCATAATGTTTTTTTAGAGTGGTGAAACTAGTTGCTAACCTGGAGTATAGTACTTAGCACACTTGTCCAAGAATCTTTGAGTTCTTGACTTCTTGTTTTGAGCCTCTTCTACGATTTTCGCCATTCTAGCCACCACACAATCTTCTGCCACGGCCGTGGTTTTAATACTTATATACCCTAAAAACAAGCTTAGTTATTATCACACAAGTGATCTTTTGCTGTACCATGAAGAAAACCAAAAGAACGAGGATCAAACTACTTACCATTCAGATTAATCGTGCTAGCCCAAACGCTCGATTCTTTCTGCTTTGTTACAGGAAATGATTCTCCGGTCATAATTTTCTCGTCTACTTCACAACTGCCTTCCACAACAACTCCATCAATTGGAATAACATGGCCTGCCTTTACAGCTAAAACGGTGCCTAGCTTGACTTCATCCGCGTTGATTTCTACACCACTTTCGGCTATGACTGCTTTTTGGGGTACTACACTAACTAAAGATGACATAACAGCAGTAGCCTACATATATGAAGAATCTCATCATTGTTAGTATCTGATTGCATCTACATGAACTTGAAAGTGCAAGAAGCATTACATTCACAACGAACATGTTCTTGTTTTAAGATGAAGATTATTAATGCAGCATATAATGACTTTAGCAGATGAGTTATCAAATCCATCAAAATTATAAGTTGAAGGTTGAAATAAAGCAAGATTACACAAGAGACACAGTGATCATGATAAAAGCTTAAACAGAAACAAGATTATGGGAATGGAGAAGGTAATGGTGACCTTATGGCTTGCCCTTGATTCCAGCCATTCTGATATTGTAAACAGAAACACAATAGTGGCAGCTTCCCAGTAATCGCGTAGAGCGATGGATCCAGCCACTGCATCATGATATAGTATATTTCTTGAAGCAAAAATGTAGAAAACTGAGACAAAATATAATGTAGAACATCTCCATAATCTAAAGTTTCAACCTTTATTCCAATTGTATGTCTTATGTTTTTCTCCACTTGAGATCATGTATCCCACATACGGTATATCAGACGCGTACCAAAATCATTTTTTTTTATTTGACTAGGATTCAATAATCTAATTAAAGTTTATTATTCATCGTTTAACATTTAGTTTCATTTTTTTTAGTTAATATGAAATTAAATTCTAAAAATATAATTATAAACTATAATTGAATTGATAAACCCTTGTTCATTAGTGTAAAAACTAAACTAAATAATATTACATCGAAATTGAAAAAAAATAAAAATATTTTTGATATATGGTTGACACACTAAAGTTGTAGTCCCGAATTCTAAAATGGTTGCTGCAGTACCTTAATGTTTTATTTCAGAGAATAATTAAGCTTGGAATACCTATGGAACATTAAAATAGAAATGATTAGAAGACGTTGAACAACTTTATAGAAATCGATTGTTTTCTACTCTAATAAAAGCACAACAGAAACAACATAACATCAGTCAAAATGCTTATAGTTAGGCGTCAAGGCGTCACAATTCCTATCATTTATCAAGAAACTCGACCATGACTAATAATTTGGAAATTAGTAGATAATGACCCCAAAACTAATACTCCCAATTATTTTAATTTGTTCACACTTCACCCATAAAAAAATTTCATGAGTAGTGTGAATGGAATCGAATTGGATCCTCTATTGCAACGATGGATGATTGACACGTGTTAAAAATGTTACCAAAACCAACAATAATTAGAAAGTTCCATAAATAAAAATGCTGGATTTAGAAATATTTTTAACATGTGTCAATCATCCATCATTGCAATAGATGATGTAATACGGAAATGCAATAGAAGATCCGATTCAGAATGGAATTTGATACATTAAGAGAATTGAATGATGTATACCTGTAATTAAGACAAGGATGTTGATATCAAGTCTGAAATTTCTGAGTGCAGCAAAGGCCTTGAGTATAACTGGTGGAATACCAACAACAATTGCTGCAAGGGCCAACCATCTAAATGGGGTGTACACATACTTTAGAAACGATAGGATAAGAAATATGCCACAACAAATAGCATAGGGACTCGGCCATTTGTTCTTGTAGCTTCCATGCCCGAATACTCTCACACTTGCTTCCAACCTCGATTCGTTCAGTGCCTTAACTGCCACCATACATGCATGCATGTCATCATACACTATATATTACTCCCTCTGTCCTCTCACTATTACCTTATGGTATATATTCCAAAAAAAAAACACAAAAAACAAAAAAAAACCTAAACTGTATATCATGATTTCTGGGAAACTAAACTGCACATTAATTATTTAATTAACTCTACCTAATAAAGTGACCACATTGGGGTGAAGTAATTGGATACTATGAAAAAAAGCGAAACTAACTAACAGATCGATATTCAACTAATTCAGTTTGAAAATTCGAGCATTCCAGCTAGGAAACCAATAAACACAATCCACTTTTTTTCCTTCACACACCTTTACCATTATTACCAAAACCCATTCTTTCTTGTCGTGGACGAAGCTTTTTTATTAGTAGTATTAAAATGCCTCTTCTTTTTTTTGCTGATTAATTTATTAAATGACTCAAAAAGTAACAGAAGAAACACACAGAAACAACGTTGCGGCTTACCTATTTGAATCTGGGAGATGAGGAGAGAATCATGAACAACAATTAATGTCTTGGTAGGGACAACTACTGAAAAATCTTTTATCCCATCAAGTGAATCCAGAATCTTCTCAATCAATGGTACTTCCGAAGAACAACACAACCCCAGCACATCGAAATAGCTTTTCTGAAATTTCTTCCCTTCATTTTTCTCAATGCCTTCCATCTCTCTCTCTCTCTCTCTCTCTCTTTATTTGCCTTGTGATTTCCTGATGTCCAGAAATTTAAAATAACCAATTAATATATATGAAGCAACATTTCAAATACCCATAAATTTAGAGTCTAGTTCGTTTTTTTTTTTGTTTTTTTTTAATTTTGTTTGAGAAATAGTTCGTTTTAGATACCAACTCTCATATAGGCTATAGCTAGAAACTGCATACATCAAGTGACCATCAAAACACTCTTAATTGACTAACCTAAATAGCCTAAAGAAGAAGAAGAAGAATTTCACTCAAACACACACAAAGCAACACACATGCATATACCTGTTTGCATGTGCTCACAACTATACACACCAAACCATCTCTCTCTCTCTCTCTCTCTCTCTCTGCGTGTGTGTGTGTGTGTTTTCTGAACCGAAAAATCAAGAAAGAGAGCAAACCTTGAGGAAAAAGTAGTGTTGTCGATGGAGATTATGAGTGAGAAAATAGGTAGGAATGAAGAAAGAAGAGCGAGAGAGAAGGAAAAGTAAGAAGGATATAAATAGGTGAGATGGAGGTGAGGGCGGATTCACGTAAATTAATGGAAGCAGAGAAAGAGCACTAGTAATTAATTTGTCTGATAATGGAAGAAGTACATAACGTCTACGCTTGCTTCTGCGCAGAGAGAATGAGACATAAATAGTAAAGAATCAGTTGTAGAGGAAAACGGTTGGAATCCACTAATAATGAATTGAAATGTACAATCACATTCATTCACCACTTAGTTTGCACCTTGTGCCTTTGGTGTGTTTGAATGGCCAGGCATGAGATTTGTGCTGCTCTGCTGCTTCAATTCATTTCAACATAAAGTATAGTAATTCCTTTTCCCCGCTTTGTCTTAATCCCTCCGCATTTATGGAAATTTGCGTGGCTCATTAATTAATTATTGTTTTATTAACTGTTTATATGCTACAATCATGTGAATATAAATATCAGTGTGAGTGAATCTCCTGTACATAATGATTGTATATATCTTCTTTATTATACGGTTGGTGTAATGGACATGTGTCCGTATATATTCAATTAATGGAGCATATGCCATCACTTTTCTTTTTTAGCATCGAAATTAATGATAATGTGTAAATTATGCAAATATATATATATAATATAAGGTGTCTTTTTTTTTTCTTCCAAATTAGAAAACATGACGGAAATAATGGGATGACCCAAATAGCTCTGTTTACTTTGACATAAAAATAGGTAAAATGAGGTAAGAGAGTATAAAAATTTATTTACTATATTTTATAACTTGTTTACTCTTATATATATAAAATTCGGTCCGACTGTATAAAAATCTAGACAGGCATTTATATTAGGGCAACTAGTAAAATAGCCACTTTGAGATAGTAAAAATAAATAATAGCCACATAGATAAAAAAGATAAAAAAAAATAGCCATTTAGATAAAAATAATAAAAAATAGCCACTACTGAATTTTGTGAAATGCTTGTTTTTTCATTAATTCATGAATTCACGGAATTGAATTCGTGAATTCAGGCATTTTTTGAGTGAATTCACGAATTCATTCGTGAATTTAGACATTTTTTGTGAGTAATTCACGAATTGAGTTTGTAAAATTTGTGAATTGCCTTATATTTTTAGAGCAATTCACGAATTTAAATTCGTGAATTAGACAAGGGCGGAAGTATTATAGTAAGAGTGTCTATTTTTTTTTTTTTTTTTTTTTTTTTTTTAATCTTTGTTATCAAAGTGGCTATTATTTATCTTTATTATCTCAAAGTGGCTATTTTTGTCTATTTCCCCTTTATATTATACCATGATAAAATATCATACTAGAGAAAAGGGTATGATAATTTTATACCATCTTCAATTTACCAATTTTGTAAAGAGATCTCTAACCTCACATACCATTTCTTAGTTTAAAAAAAAAAGGGGCAATTTAGACATTTTAAATTTTATCGATCAATTTCCAACAAAATAAACAACATACTTGTATAATATCAAATATTGTATACACCATATAATAACTGTGGGTCCTGCTACTTATTATAAATTTATACCACATTATATTATTCTCATATATCCCTTAAATAGACATATAAAAAGTAAACGCACCTAAAGTGTAAAACCTAATAAAAATAATAATGGGCATAAGGGGTAGAGAAATGATCCCCTACCCACCGTGGGCACGCTTAATGTGCCCACAGCTGACGTGGCAGTGCCACGTCAATAATTTTTCCTTTTGGAGTTTAGTTTTTTTGTTAGGGTTTAGTTTTTTTTGGTAAGGTTTATTTTTATAAGGTATATTAATTAATTGTTTCCTTAAATATAATGCCGCCACATCATCTGTGGGCATATTAAGCATGCACACGGTGGGTAGGGGAACATTACTCATAAGGGGTAATATATTAGTTCAATTTTGAAGGAAACATGCTGATTTCGTTCGAGTAAAAGTTATGCCAAAAAAAAAATCACGAAATGAAGATAAGCCTAGAAGCGTTTAAAAGCACAACCAATTAAAAGATTAACAATAGAAGCAAAAAATTCATTCTAATTCAATTAATGATTGAATTTGTTTCCCATAGAATGAAGGTATAAAAGAAAAAGAAAACCCAGCGGTTGGCACATATTTAATCAGTTTTTTTTAATACTAATCTAGATAGTGCCGCAATAAGAGGATACAATATGTTGGAATTGAGATAACTTTTCTTATTAGATTCCAAAACTTTGAACGATGATTGGTCGATTTCTTGTATAATTGAGATTTAGATAGCTTAATGGAATATGCAGAATCTATTTGATTAACAATTGTTATAGATCAATTGAACGGTTGAACCTGCGCCTGAAGTCACTAGTCTGAAAAGAATTTGAAGATATCGAAATCTCACTTAGTAATCAGACTTATGGCTGTTTGGCTAAGTTTATTAATTTTGAAAAGGGTAATTCTATTTGGCTCAATTTGATCGGGATCAAATTGGACATTATCGTCAATTTGGCAAAAATAATAATGTGTTATACCTAATATGTCCCTATTAAATGTTCAGTTTAAATTTGAAGAGATCCATTAATTGTTTTTCTTTTCCCCATATTTTATTCAAACTTCTATAATAATTACTCCACCATTAATAAAACACGATAAATTAATTCAAACAAATTGGTCATTTCATTCACCATCTACACACATTGGTACAAATTGACCACTTGCATAAATTTACCAAATATGCATGCATGAACGTACACATTTTCATAATTCATTACCCATTAGTTTGTAAAATGTAATATTAAAATTTAATTTTTATTTTAGTAAATAAAATTTAATTTATTTAGTATGTTTACAAAATTATACTAACGTATTTTATTAATTTTTTGAAGTTAACACAAACATATAGTATCAATTAATTTAGATATAAGTTTATGTTAGTAGAACTTAACTAGTAATACAAACTGTCAAACTATAACATAATTTGTGATAATCACTATTATGAAATCTTACATGCAATATACTTAAATTATGAACATAAAATACTGCAAGGCCTTGTATTTATATTGCATGGATTCACTACCGAATATGCATATACATATGCACTACTTAGATAAAATTTAAAAATAATTTTTATTTTAGTAAATAAAATTACATTTGAGTTAGTATATTTTCAAAATTATTATTATTATTATTATGAGAAATTCGTACTCCACTTCAATCGTGAGCTCAATTTTCAACTATACACTTTAGAAAAGTGGTCAAACACTTTAGTACGAGCTTAGTTGCAATCGGTGAAATTTGTACATGATCTCGTCATTAGGCTATCTCCAATAATGAAATTTATTTTAGAGTAATTTATAATTTAAAATGAAGTATTATATACTTGATTTTAGAAAACTATTCCAACCACGTATTGTACATGCATATTCTAGTTTATCAATTGAATATATATTAATTAAATATTATTCAAATAGTGAAAATAGAGTTTGAAGTATTTGAAAAGTAAACTTTTATATGAATAGATATAATTGCTCAACACTCTATATTGTATATGCAACATTATTATTATTATTATTTTTTAAATAATTACAACATTCTTGATATTTTTGCGATAAAATTGTTCGAAGGTGTTCCATATAGCATATGCTTACAGTACACAATAAATTAGTATATCGTGAAGGATTATTGTATTTTCATTTAAATAAATAAATTAATAAATAGTTTGTGTTTTTTTTCTTTATTATATATACTAGTACTATTTTATTAAGGTGACCTTTTGTATTTCTACTTAACTGTATATGTAGTACAAAACAGAGATATGTTCATACATATTTGGATTCATTGAACTATAACTTTACATTTTCTCAGTCATAATAATATTTTTTTATTTTATTAAATGTACATAATATTGTTAAGAGTCACTTGTACAGTATATATATCGAAATATATAATTAAGGAAACCTTTTTACCAAGATACGCAAATCAATTAAATTAGAAATATTGGAGATGGCTCAAACTCCGCCTTCATCATCGTCCCGTGACTGGAGAGTGCCTCACTTGCTTCATTAGAGGCTTTGTATTGTTCATTGAGGGAACAATTTGAAGATCTAAAGAATGATATCAAATTAAGAAATGTTGAGAAGAAAACTAACGTTCTTTGGAGATGATGAGCCGTGCCAAATTTTGCTTCAGGAGCCTCCACTATCCAACTTGTTAACTCAAACCAGGAAGCAAATTGTTAATTCAATGATAGGAACTTGCTAATTTCAATAATAAAATATTTATTAGGTTGGTTGTTTCCAATATGAACATAATTATACTAGAAAATAGAGAGAATATTGGAGCCAAAATTAATTAGGGGCAAATTTGACTTTATATCATTTCATTTAATGCAAATAGTGCTTTTGATCCGGATCAATTCGATCCGTTTAGCACTACCCTTTTGAAAATATATTTGACAAAATAAGCTTTTAAAGAGCTTATAAGCTTTCATAAAAATGCTATAAAAGCTTATAAGCTCCTTAAAAATAAGTTACATCACCCTAACTTATTTTTACATCTTATAAGTTTTCCAAATATTTCATCCGTTTTTCTCAAAATGACTCACTTATATTTAATATGTAAGGTATAAATATATGGGACACACTCCCATAAGCCTGACTGATGGTGAGGTTGAGGGCCTTGAGAGTTGGGGAGCCACAATGGCACTATAGGTGATGGGCTCATGGGCTTCTCTTCCTTTTTGAAAACGTGGCCTTTGGTCCCTCTTCTTCTTCTTCTTTTTTTTTTTCTTTTTTTTTTAATCTTTTTTTTCAAATTGACGATTTCAGGAACTTTAAAGATTAATATTTTTATTCATATAGATTGTCACTCTTTTTTTTGGGTACAAAATTCTATTTTATAAACAATAATCACAAACGCACATTACAAGCTTCCCTCCAAACTCACACCTCCAACTGACATCTCTATGGTAGCAGTCTTCCTATCTTTCTATCCTTGTGACCACACCAAGCCAATAACACATTACATTGCTTTATCACCCCCTCACGAATAATTTGTCTTCCCTTCATCCTCCTATAGTTCATTTCTCTCCAAATGTTATGGATGAGTATAGAAACAAAACATCTATATAGTCTTTGCTTTCCACTGTTGGTAGAGCATTGAGTGATCAAGTAAATCCTCTCATCAGTCCACTTCTCAGGGCCCCTACTGATTCCTGCATATGCTGCTACACCTTTCTACACTTCACTCGAAAATCCACACCCATAGAATAGGTGATCCACCTCTTCCACCTCCTGTCCACAGAAACAACATACATCATCCACCTGTATTCCTACTTTTTGCAAATAACCACAAGTTGCTAGCCTGTCCTGAAGTAGTAACCAGCTGATAAATAAACATTTAGGTGGAGCTGGGTTTTGGCAAACCATTTTAGCCCATGACTGCTTTGTAATCTCCCCTAACATCTCTCTGTATACATGCCTTATAGAATATTTCCCCTCATCCAATCTGCTCTGATCATATTAGATGTCCCTGAAATAAGCTGCAGCACCAATGATCTTCCTTACCATCCAAGAAGCCTGTGCAGGGGGTGCCAAACCCACAACATCCTATCTTTAATGTAGTAACCATGTACTCATTGGATCCAGCACTTATCTTTCTCCTTATGGAGTTTCCACAACAGTTTACCAATTGCAGCTCTATTCCATATTTTTAGATTCAAAATGCTCAGCCCACCAGCACTCTGAGGCAACATAATCTTATCTCAGGCTACTAATGCCCTCCTAGAACCATCAGCTTTCCCAGTTCTATAGGCTATCTGTACCAACTTCAACACCTTTTGAGAAAGTACAAACATCTGGTTCACTACAAGAAAAACGCTCATAGATAACGACGAAATACTGTTATCTATGTGCGAACCCAAGTGTTAAGTATACTCGTGTGATCTATAGTCCCCGCTCATAGATAACGACGAAATACTGTTATCTATGTGCGAACCCAAGTGTTAAGTATACTCGTGTGATCTATAGTCCCCGCTCATAGATAAGACAACCGTTATCTATACTACTCATAGATAACAGTACAAAATTTCATACATAACGTCAAGAAAAACGTTATCTATAACTACAATACATAACACTCTTAAATCGTTATCTATTCTAAAAATTTCGTTATATTTTAGCAGTATAGAATACGCCAATTTTTTACATAGATAACGGTTTGATATCGATATCTATGTAACACTATACATAACGGTTTTGACCGTTTTAAAATCATGTTGTATCCTGTAATCTATGTCTTGCCATTATTTCAATTTCATAATTTGAAAATTAAATATAAATTATAGTCCATATTTTAAAATACCATACATTACCCATCAAACATTGTCTACAATACCATCCAAACATTCTACAATAGTTAGTACTATTAAAATATAGTCAAAAGAAAAGTAAATGTGTTCAAAATAAGAGTATACTTCTCTTCCCAAACTTGAAAGTAAATGTGTTCAAAACAAATCCAATACTCTGCAAAAATAACTTCCCTTAGCTTCCTAAACTCTGATTTTGATAACTGGATCAGTTCCAAGTCTTCGTACGCCCTTCTACCACACTTTTTTTTTTTGGTCACATCTAGTTCTTGCGATATATTTCAGATCACCGTCAATGACATTGCCAAAAAATTGCTACTACAATAATCGATCACGACAACGAAATCTCATAAAACTTAGTCCACCACAACATTTGATAAAAAAAACTAGCAACAAAATCTGTAGGCATCCCAAGGCAAAAGCACTAAAAAATGTCCTAAGTTATGCCTCTATTCTCAAGTACATATAGGAACTACCATATATATCATTAACAACTACAAATGAATCGGTAGAGGTCTAAGGCGAAATAAAATTATATTTTGCAAGAACAAGCTCAGAATATTAAGATACTCTGCCACCCAATCTAGTTTATTAAGGTAAACATGATGAATTGGAAATTAAGTAACAACAAATATCTTGTATTTCGAGATACCCATGTTGAATTACACAGGTAGCCCATTCCCCACGAATCTCATCAATTTGAACATTACTCATTATCCCACAACTATAACAAATAAAAAGAACAGAATGAGTTTTTTTTAATTAAAAGCATTAGTCATATCTTCAGAATATAGTACAAAATATTATTACCATTGATGTCAGGCAACATGAATTATCATTTTCAAAAGCTTTTACTATCTCTTTCATAAATCGCATCACATAAAATCCAAATTTCTTGTCATCATCATGAATTGGACCCTAGATTGTTAAAATAAAATCATTATAATGTATATATAGATCAAAATTTTGTAGTAAAGACAAATACACACACCTGTGTGATTTTCCAACCGACGATTTTCTGATATTCGTCATCACACCATTATTTCTCTTGAAAATATTCATCGCACTTCAACAGAACATCATGATAAATATTAGCATGAACATCATGTACTAATTCAGCAACAGGTGTGTTCAATTAAAACTCTTAAACTTACAATTCGACCACTTTTGCCTAATTTCTATCACGATTTCGATGACTGAGAGGGTCCAGTAGATAGACTTTATCTTTGTGGGGATCAATGATTGTAAGAATCCAATGTATACTAGTTTAACACAAGTAAAAGATCAACATTTTGGTAAGAATACAAGTAGTTAAGGAGACAACAGAAGTTCACTTACCCCAAGTTGCAAGGCACCAATACAAGTTGGTATGGTGTTGCAATAAGCAACCTATCAGCTAACATGCGTGCCCTATCCTCAATTTTCGGAAGCTTCACACATGATATGCTAAATGGATTCACATATAGAAACTTGTCTTTCAATTCAATATCCTTCATCCTTTGATATAGATGCCTAAAAATTTTATCAACATTATATTATCAAAACATAATAAGATTCATGACAACATGTATTGACTATCAAAATAATACTCTTACCAGACATAAACAACAATACAGTTTCCTTGCAAGCATGAATTTTTTCATATTCTAGCCCTAATGTGCTTAAGGTTTTCTTCGCTTCGTAAACAGAAGAGGGCAATTCGTTGCATTTTGGAAGCATCTCTTTCAACAAACTTAATACATCACTAAAACTATTATCGCTCCAACTGTATTTGGCTTTCAAGTTATACAATTTCACCGTAGCAGACAATTTCGTAAACTTGCTACAACTAAGATATAGAGGTTTCTGAGCATCTTCAATCAACGTATGAAAGTGACTTGGATTATCTTTATATGCATCATATGCATCGTGAATCATTTCTATAGGTTTCTCCACGTTGCAACTTGTCTCAGTTTCATCAATCCAAGTACTATCATGAGCTGATTGTGACAAGGTCCTTCCCTCGTCGTGCCATATCCACTTCTTGTATGACAAGTCCATACCATTGCATATTAGATGTGCCCTTACAACACTAGCTCTTTTTTTACTAGTGTTGGCACACTTTACACAAGGACAAGGCACTAGGTTGGCATCACAACCATTTGTCAATGCAAATTTCAAAAAAGCTTCAACACTATCCTCGTACTCCTGTGTTAATCTATTCATTGTCATCCACATTTTCTCCATTTCTTCAACAAACTAGTTAGCCAAATCTGTACCTAACCCATCATCTGATATTGAAATAATTCTCCGGTGATTCATATCTATTCCAAGTTCATCTTTATTTATAGTCTTCATTAGGATATTAATAGGAAGTACATTTTGACTATCACAAGCACAAGAAAATCCAGAAATAATATATATCATATTTTCCCTGACCTACAAGAAAGCAACAAAAAAGAGGGGTGTTGAAGGCAAGATATTCAATTATCACAATATTTTCAAAGAACCCTGATGCAGATCACTGAATTTACGTCTAGTATAATGGAAAAACTGTATGAAAACTTAATGCCTAGATGTAGCACATATCAAGATTATAAATCTTATTGCTAGATAACAACTTACTTAAAATCAAACTACTTTAGGTGCATGATACCAATCAAAACAGAAGAAGATAAAATCCTAGTAGTTAAAAACTTAAGCAGCACATAAAAAAGATAGATTCTTACTTACCGATATGTAGCAACTACAGGGACTTCAAGATCAGCTGCTGGAGGAACTTCAGCCTCAGCTTCTTCCACATTCACTTCTGCTTCTTCCACATTTTTTCCTCAGGTAACGCATTGAGAGGTCTGTGTAAGTAGAAAGAAAAGGGCTGAGTATAAAACAGAAGGCAAAAGGTGTTATCAAATCAAATACGATTGAAAGTGACCCATCTCACATCTACTACAACATGAAATATTCAACCTAAAAAAATTATAAAAAAAAAAGCCCAATCAATATCAATTATTCAACCTAAAAGAAAACCCAATATATATACCCAATGCGAATTCCGAATCAATCATAGTTTGACGAACAATCGAGCAAGAATCAAAATGCCCAAAACTCGAAAAATTCTACCTTCCAACTTAAGAAAAAAATACGAAAAAATATCCAAGGCAAAACATTAATTTTCGCAATATATACCAAGAACCCTGCGCAGATCACGAGTCCAATCCAATCCATTAATTTTGTACTCCGAGGAGCACATTGTTGTTTACGGATCCATAAAGGGTTTTACCTAATTTCATTCTTTAATTTGGTGAAATAGAAAATATGGGATGAGATTGGAGAAAGTGAAACTGAGAGGGATAAGATACTTCTTCAGTTGGAGCAGGAATGCCTTGATATATATCGTACCGAGGTAGAAAGGAACAGGAAGTATAAAGCTGAGTTACATCAGTCCTTGGCCGAGTTTGAAGCTGAAATCGTTGCCTCCTTCGCCGACGCTGCGCAGCAGTAATTTATTGAATAGGCATAGAGACTGAGAAATAGATGAAAGGGGATAGAAACATACCTTCGATGGCGTCAACAGTTAAGCCCTAACTTCTCCCCAAAAAATGGAATGAACAATCGCCGAAATTGAGCCGTACTTCGCCGAATTTCAAATGTATTTCGCCGAGGAGTCGACGGAGATTCGCCACTGGATAGAGGATTGACGCAACGGAGAGGGTTTTCTTCTAAGTGTGTGTGCTGGTTTGGTTCAAGTTGGGTAACGGAAATTGAATGGGATCAAGTCAAGTAAGGGAATGGAAACAATAAGATTTATTATTATTGAGTGTTTGGTTCAATAGTACAAAGAAAGTCACTTGTGAGGGGTTCCATTTCTCCTTGCTTCCCCTCCTTTTTGAGGGTAACAATGTAATGGATTGAGTTACCCCAAGTAAGGAAAATAGATAACCTATTATTCAAACCAAACAAAAAATGTACCCATTTTATTAAAAACTTATTATGGGGCAAATCTATAAATACCCATTTTGAAAATGTAGATTTAAAATATACCCATTTTGAAAATACATATTCAAAAAATACTTATTTTATTAAAATACAATAAAAATGGACTCCACTTGAACAATTTTGTCGACCAGCCTCGGTAATGGTAATTTGTCTTATGCTGTTGGAGTTTTTAGTCTACTGAATGTGTGAAAAAGCCCGTGAATAACGCACCCCTAAATAATAACGCTATGCGCTATTTCTCTGTTTTTTTGCCTCTCACACCCAATCTTCTTCTTCTTCTTCTTCTTGTAAAATCGTCGCCACCACCTCCCCACCGCACCACTGCACCGCCACCTCTGTAATTCCTCTTCGACAATGCCGATAGCCGCCGCCGCTGCCGGACAACACGGTACAATGGTGGGTATATAGATTTTGCCCTAATTTTTTCGGCTTACTTTCATTATTTCGCCGCCGTTAATTTTTTTTTTTTTGCAGCCCCAGCCCCAGCCCCAGCCGCCGCGATAATTGATCGGAGAGCTCATTTTGTTGGAGCCACCGCCGTCGACGTGGCACAAATTCCTCAGGTAAGGGTTTTTTTTAAATCGACTTCATTATTTGCTACATATTTTGTTTTAATATTTTGTGATAATTTGATAAATTTTATACAATATTGCTCGGTAAATGCACAAAATTGCTCGAAAAAAAAGCAAGATGGATAGCCCTCGATATGTTTTAATTTATTTATTTTATATATTAACTAGTATGGTGTCCCGTGCGATGCACGGAAGAAAAAATTCAACACGATATATGAAATACTCGTACTTATCAACATACGAATTGCACAAAACTATTTCAGAAAATACGATTACACACAATTCTCCAGCCTCCTCCACGGTACTAAAAATTCTGCAGGAGAATGGAGATAAACCTATCAGCATCATGTCTAAAAAACACCATAAATGGAAAAATAAGATTTGAGAAAACAAACACTCATACCTACAATTATATACCATAAGAATATGTCTCATGAGTGGAATACTATTAAAAAAAAAAAAAAAAAAAAAGCTTCACTTGATAGGTGAATTCATTTAGCATAGATGTCTAAATATAACGATAGAGAATTCTGTAAAAAGAAGCTTTGACTAATTAAGTTTTTCTAAACAACCCTTAAATTTTATTTATTTATTTATTATTATTTTTTTGCTGCATTCATAGCCTTTTAAGTCAAACTCTCACAACATCGAAATCAATAGTACTATATATATATTCACATATCCCTACATATGATTCTTCAGCCATAAATCTATGGAAATATCTAGCTTACAATCCTTTTAAAAATTGGAGGAATAACTATATTCTAATCAGAGTGGAGATAATTGAAAATGTAAATACACTCTGATTTAATCTCCATTCTCTTATTTCTAATCTTTGTCTTTCCATCTGAAACTGTAACATGCTGAAAAAATGAAAAAAGTGTAAGTGAAAGAAAGATTTTTCTTGAAAAAATCTCTAAAGAATAAAAAGAAACATGTTGATGAACATGACTCATAAACTTTTTTTTTTAATTTCCAGAGCAACTTTTCAACACGAGTATAAGTGAACCAATCTGCAACACCAAAAAGATGAAGCAATCCGTTTCTAGAAGGAAAAAAAAAGTTAAAGATTCACTATAACTTACACAACACAATCAGTTTAAAAGGTTTCTTTCATGTGTTCAATCTTCATCAATGACGGTTCTTAATTATCTCGATCAACTGTTTGCATCTTCTCGATCCTCAACATAGATAGAAATCTGATCTATTAAATTAATATCGCTCACCAACTATGATATGTTCTGAAAATATAATAAATTAACAGCAAAATTCACAACTTAATTACCACACAAAATTAGGGAAGCAATAAATTTATAGCAACAACTGGACATTTTATAAGCTAGATGTATAGTGCAAACCTCAATTAATGGAAGCAGAGGCAACCATCGATGGAGAGAACAGAGCGATTGTCGGTGGAGATAAATCTTCAAAATAATTGTACGATACAAAAGGAAAAGCGGTAATTATCGTTGGAGACAACATCGAAGAAACTAATGCTATTTTTCCAATTTGTTTCCGGCTTTTTTCTCTCAAAATTATGAAGGGTTGAGAGAATGAAGAATTGATTTGGATATAAGACACAACGGTTCCGCTATTTGGATATGGTGTTAGGGTTGTAGCAGAACGTGTAGATGACAGTTAGGATTGTAGCACAACGTGTAGAAGAGGGTAGTTCTTTCAATTCGCCATTACACTAAATAACTGCTTAGGAACTGCAGAAAATAACTTGTCACGAAAATAATTTCTTTTAAACGTTATAATAGATATTTAAATTGTGGCGCCAAATAGTAACCGCAAAAAACATTTTGTTTTTATATATTAATAGATTTGCTAGTGAAATTTATTAGTGATATGTATTTTTATTTAGATATGTAATAATGTAAGCAAGAAAGTAATATAGAAAAAAAAATAGCGCTCGATGAATTTGTAATAGCGCTCGTGAATTATTAATAGCGCTCAATGAATTCCGAATAGCGCTTGAACAAAATTAATTAATTTCTTTTATATATTAGTTTAATTAATAACGCTCTAATAGTCATACTACCTACATCCCATTTATTTAGACCTATTTGCTTTATGCACGTATTTCTATCGAAACCTAGTACGAGTTTTAAAATATAATTTTGTAGTATCGTTTTTTTTTACGGGATACTATGAGTGTCATAGTATCCCGTAAAAAAAACGATACTACAAAATTATGTTTTAAAACCCGCACTAGGTTTCGGTGGAAATACGTGCCAAATAGTAAATAGGTCTAAATAAATGGGATGGAGGTAGTATTATTTAGTGTATTAGTTAGATATTATTTTAATAATCTAAACAACAAATGAAAATAGAAAACACTCCAATTAGTTGAATAACGCTAGAATAAATTAAATTAGCTTGTTTTATATACTACATGAATAACGCTCCATTAGTTAAATCTGATTTTATTTTAATTAGTAATTTGTGTAATGAAAATAGACGATTGAATAACGCTCCATAAGGTTGAATAACGCTCCATACATATATGAATAACGCTCGAAAAACTTGTGTAGTATTTGATTTATATGATTTAAAATAAATTAAATTAGCTTGTTTTATATATATTAGTTAAATGAATAACGCTCTAGTGATATGATTAGTTAGATTTGATTTATTTATATGATTAAAATAAATTATTATTAAATTCATGATGTTTGTTTTAAAATTATTTAATTGTATTTGTTAGATATATTTGTAATAATATTTGTTTTATTATAATTATTAATTCAAGTTTTAATTTTTATGTGAAATCAGGTATTGTCCTTCAAGAGACAAGATAATATGAACACGCATGTAGTCGTGAATACTTCTTGTAGAATAGGACTCCTCCAGGATATTCATACAACCTTGATGGCTAAAGGGGGTGACAGCTTGGTTGGTCGTTTCTATAACGGGCCTTTTGGGCACTTTATAACTTGGAGACCGGGCCGTATGAATAGCCAAGTGCTACATGGAATCCTGACGAGATTCCTAGATACTGAAGAAGGCATTTGGTTCCATATGAAAGGGAGGTTTATTGAGTACACGATGGCAGATCACGCTTTAGTGACATGATTGACTTTTGGAGCAGCGAATTATGATCCCACTGGGAGCAGCGAATTATGATCCCACTGTTACTCGTGATCCAATAAATTCACAACTTGCAAGGTTAGTATGCGGTGGGAGACTGGGCACTGGGAAAGACTTGATTGGCCAGTTCAAGAAATTGCGAAGCTCGATTGCTGACCCTGACGGTACTATCCACTTGCGCGTAGCTCAACTGTTAGTGGCTGATATTTTCATCCTTGGGCATGATGCATAGAAAGAACTGTACCCTTGGTTGTGGGAATTGGTAGAGAATACTGAGCTATTTGCCCAGTTTCCATGGGGTGCATATTCGTACCAGACCTTGAAATATTATCTCGAGAATGCGCAAGACAGTGAAGAATATCATTTTTACGGGCCTACATGGGCATTATATGTTTGGGGATTAGAAGTGGTTCCCGGACTTGGCGACGTCGCAGGAGTCAAAAATATTGATGGACGGTTACCGCGGTCCATCAATTGGAAATTGAAAACAAAGCTTACAATTGATGACTCTGCTTTATGGAGACTTTTTCACGAAGGGGTAACATTATATTTTTTTACATAGTTTTAAATTGATAGTATTATGTTTATTTTATTCATATGAATTTTGCTAATTGATAGTGAAATGCCTTTTATTTTAGGTTGGTGATCTACCGAAAATTGAATCCACAGTTGCTGAGTCCGGTTCTTGGTACTTCCGGTTGCTCGGAGACCTTCCACGAGCTCTTGAGGTTCGATCCAAAGAACCTTACAACGCTCTTAGAAGAAGGGAGACAGTACCGACAGAGGTTCGCCTACGCCGTCTCAGACAACCCTCTCCTCAGCCCCCCTCCCCCTCTCCCCCCCAAAACATCACGGCGTCGACACGCTACTGGAAGCCGTGACAGGGTGCAACAGAGTGAGGTGTCTTCAAGTAGCTCTGGAGGAATCAGCGAGAGCAAATTCCGTCGTTTGGAGCGTCTAATCCTCCAAACGAAACAGGATTTGAAGGATTACATTGACGAGAAGTGCAATGAGCTAAAAGAGACGTCTTACATGAACAACCATTACTGTACCTATCAGGAGGAAAAGTCTTACATGATTGCGGCGATTGCGTGTGCACAAGGTAGACAATCGAGCTGCCATCGCATGCAAGCACGCTCGCTTGTTTGCAGATTTACAGTCAGCGATCGTCTTGCAGTTCGAATCATATACTCCTCTGCGTTGAGCTGTCTGACACTGTATGTCCTAGCGAGCTCTACAACAAAGGCTATTTTTTTCCTTGCCTCGTCAGTTATGGCGTGGTTAACTCTCCGGCAATCTACGCGTCGCTCATCGAACCACCGTTCGATTACAATTCTGATAGCATCAAGACAGGCGCAGATTGGAAGATGCCTCGCTCACAGAAGAGTATTATTAAACGACTCTGCAGTGTTAGAAGTTATGTTGCTGAAGCGACTAAAGGGGTAAATCCGCCGAGCCCACATCGCCGGGCCTATCTCCATCAATTTGTTAAATGCCGCTGGTTTCACATTATGAATCTGTGTCATTCTCTTGTTGAATTCTACAATATTGTACGTGTACATAGCTTTTTGAAATAGCTTGCCTATAGTCTTACCATAGAATGCCAAGTTCTTACTCAAGTGGAAATAGCACAAACCGTGGTGGCTTCTGGAAATACAGATTTCACAGCATGTATAATGGATATGTGCTGATCAGAGACAATAACAGTTCGAGCAAGTGACCAGTAAGCATTTCGGAGTCCTTGCATGAAGAAAGTCCACGACGCGTGGTTTTCAGTAGGCCCTATCCCGTAAGCCAAAGGGTACAATTGTTCATTGGCATCATTTGCCACAACTACGAATAAAATCCCGTTATTCTTCCCCTTCAGGTCGGTGCTATCCACGACTATAACCGGCCTAATACACATTGGATATGTGATTCGAGTAGCACCGAGAACGATGAAAGTGTGTTTGAAATGGCCGTCATCCCCAATGTCTAGCTGCGTGATAGTACCAGGATTTGCCTCTTTCAGCATGTGGAGGTAACCGGGCAGCATGTTGAAGGAGTCTTCGTATTTCCCATAAATCATTTGAATAGCACAGTTGCGGCCCCTCGAGGCTACACCATAAGAGATGTCCACACCAAACACGGACCTCAGCTCGTTCTTGATGACCTTCGGTTTTATTATTTTGGCGTCACGTTGAATTATTTTCGCAAAGTGGGCCCCAATAACCTTAGAACGGACCTTCCTCTTCAACAGATTTGTTATATCCTCCCTACACGTGTGATCGCCGCAAAACTTTCTGACTCGCCAAGGTCCGCCTTGGGTAGTGGCGCGTAACTTGAAGGTGCAACTCTTTGATGATTTTCAATGCAGCCATAGCCGGGTCGTATCAGACATCTCAGTGGCACTTTGCGCCCTCCTCTCCAAATTCCACAAACCAACTGCCACTTTAAGGTCATCCTTTGTATCGTAAATGGCATCAACCTCCAACCCTTCAAGGATTAAATTACCATCACCTACATAGACTGCTGAGTCGTTAGACTGGATAGGGACCATGGGAACGATCCAACTACTCATAGGCCTTGTATCAATATCTTCATCATCCTCGTGCTGGCTTGGATACATCAATCGTAAGAGCTTCTCCATCCCTCCTTCCTCAAGTATCCATGCTGTGTACTCGGCAAACAATGACTTGTTCATCCGCCTATCAGGAGTGTCTCCATCTTCGTCGACTTTGTTCTCCGCATCAGCATCCGCCTCAACATCGTACTCTGGGTTGTCATCATTGAGATCGACTTCAGTCTGCGGCTCAGTACGCCCATGGTGCTCATCCGAGGCTGGGAAATTGAGGTCCGGGATTTCACTGTCTCTGGCGGTCGAAAAATGAGGATTTGAACTCGAGGCGAAGTTAGTATCGCCGACAAAGACGTCATCCACCCTCCCAATCTCTTTAAGTTGTGCATGCCAATTGCCTCCATGGTAATCAAATTGGAATGACCCACCATACTGGTACGATTGCTCGTACGTAGGGAAATATGATGATGAGGCACCAGCTTGTTCACCGGCTAAGTAAGAAGACGTTGTCCCACTGTTCGAAACCACGTATAGTTTTGGGGCCGATTCTCTACTGCACAAACGAAGAAGTTGTTCATCTGTTTCCAATGGTGATTTAATAAGCTGTCTGACTCCAGATTGCTTGAATTAGAATATCTCAAAATCAGTGCCAAAGAGATTACACATCTCTATTATGTTGCATCTCAAGTTGTATAAGGTGATTGATTCTCTTAATAAAGGAATATCAATCTCTCTGCCACCCTGATAATTACTATCGGACCAATTTCCTCCGTAAGTCACGTTTACAAAAATAAACGACATCTGCATAAGAAAAGTGAATTTAAGTTAGAAAACTATAATCGACAAAAATTCATATGTCAAAAACTTCTCAACGATATTATTCAAAATAAATATTTTTATTTAATTTAATGCGAAAACATGCGGAAAATGTCAAAAACAAACAACAAATTCATAAATAACGCAATAATAATGAATAACGCTCGATAAATTGACAAAAGCGCTCGATAATTCAAGTATAGCGCTCGCTAATTTTTAATAAATCTATTTTCTGATTTTTTTAATTTTAAATTTCTAATGTGTTTTTCTTATTTTTAGCGTTATTCCAATTTTTAGCCCTATTTTTTGCGCGTTAAAACTTCCAAATAGAATATAAATTTTTTGTATTTTATAGTATATTTCTACTAGTAATTTTATTTTTTTAATATGTATATTTCTACTAGTAACGTGAAATAACATAAAATGGGAACACTACATAATTTAATATTAAGCACGCTAGATTTTAGAAAATAGGATGAATACCTTGTATAATTATATCTCGTCCGTGCGTGCATGCGTGTTTCTTGCTTCTTTTTTCTCTCCTTCTTCCTCCTCACTATTTTTTCTGAAATTTCTTTACCTCACAAGAATGAGCTCAAGATTTTCGACTCAGGGCTATAAAACAATGAATACATAGCTTTTCAATTATTTGATTTACTGTATATTCTACTATTCAGTCCGTGAAAAATACTAAATATCTCTGTGAATTATTTTGTAGATCCACGAATTTCACATAGTTCTGTAACAATAATTGCTACAAAACAACAAATACACGATCAAAAGCGCTCGATCATGATCAAAAGCGCTCAATAATGATCAAAAGCGCTCGTTCGTAGGTGAAAAGCGCTCGAACAAATTACTTTTTGAATTACTTTTCCAAACAAATTACAAAGAAAAAATTATTTGTATGTTGAATTACGTTTTCGAACAAATTATTTGGTACTCAACAATATTATTTATTTCATAAAATACAAAGAATACTCAACAATATTATTTATTTCATAAAATACAAAGAAAAAAATATAAATTTGAAAAGATTTTTTAAAAAAAAGAAAGCACAAAAGGACAAAAGAGAGGTCACACCTTCAGAGAGCCGGGTCCCATTTTTTAAAGGGGGGCCCATTTTTTAATCTTATTATAATAAAATGAGCATTTTTTGAAGATGCATCTTCAAAATGGGTAAAAATACATATTACCACTAGGCATAGAGACTGAGAAATAGATGAAAGGGGATAGAAACATACCTTCGATGGCGTCAACAGTTAAGCCCTAACTTCTCCCCAAAAAATGGAATGAACAATCGCCGAAATTGAACAGTACTTCGCCGAATTTCAAATGTATTTCACCGAGGAGTTGATGGAGATTCGCCACTGGATAGAGGGTTGACGCAACGGAGAGGGTTTTCTTCTAAGTGTGTGTGCTCGTTTGGTTCAAGTTGGGTAACGGAAACTGAATGGAATCAAGTCAAGTAAGGGAATGGAAACAATAAGGGTTACTTTTATTGAGTGTTTGGTTCAATAGTAGAAAGAGAGTTATTTGTGAGGGGTTCCATTTCTCCTTGCTTCCCCTCCTTCTTGAGGGGTAACAATGTAATGGATTGAGTTACCCCCAAGTAAGAGAAATAGATAACATATTACTCAAACCAAACAAAATGTAATGGAATCAATTATTTGATTCCATTTCCATACTCAAAAAAACTTGAACCAAATATGGGCTAAGTGTTTGTGCGGGAAGTGCGTTTGTGCGGGAAGCATCAATTTTTGTTTGATACCAATTTTTTTTTTAAAGGGTTTAATACCAATTTTAATTAAAAAAATATTTTAAAAATAATTTTAAAAAAATACATGTAGAGTATCAGATTCTAAATTGTAAAATGCGATATATTAGTCTTCTTTGATTTTATTATTATAAAACAAAATAATATGTGATAGCTAATTTGGAATAATTAGGAATTAAGAGTTTCGTCCAAACTGTATTAGTTTATTTTAAAAGCAAAACTAGAACTATTTAATAGTTCTTATTTCTTAACAGTTTATAAAAGTGTTATTAAAAGTAGAAATAACAGTACACATTTATAACGGTGTTTATAAAAGCGTTATGTATAGAGGCATTATACATCACGGTTTTGTACAAATTGTTATCTTTGCAAAATGTCACACGCACATACATAACGGTTTTTAACAGAAACTGTTATCTATGATAAAAAGGCGCTCATAGATAACGGTTTTATAAAAAATACCATTATCTATGTAGCGTTATCTATTTATAAATTTCTTGTAGTGGCTCCAGTACATTTGAATACCAAACAAAACCGACTTGATTAGTTGAACTCTCCCAGCATAGGATAAGAACTTTGTAGCCCATCCATTGATCTTATGAGTAATTTTCTGAACAAGTGGTTGGCATTGCATACTAGTTAGTTTTTGAGAGGATAAAGGAACCCCAAGATATTTAAAAGGGAGTTGTCCCTCACTCATTCATGTAACTCTTAATATCTCCTGTTTCACTTCTTCATGAACACCTCCAAATAAATACAGCTTTTCAGCTGGTTTGCCTTGAGTCTTGAGGCTGCAGAAAATGTATCTATAGGCTTCATCAATTGCTGAACTGAACCAACATCTCCTTTAGCAAACAAATGCAAATCATCAACAAAGCAAATATGGAGCAGCTTTAGTTTCTTTCATCTAGGATGATATTTGAACTGCTTCTCCAGATGCAATCCCATGAGACATCTATGCAGATACTCCATACTGTCACGCCCCGATTCCTGTGAACCGGAGTGTGGCGGGGGTTGGATTAAAGAAGCGGGGAAGAAAGAGAATATTATTAATATATAAACATTGTGTGAGTATCTTAAAATGTAAAATGAGACTCTAAAGAAAATGGTGGGGTAAACCAACATCAAGTTGCCAAGTGGAGTCGACCATCTACTACGACATATTGGAATTACCAAGAGTGAGTAGGAAATCGATCATCCAAGTGGAACCGTTGCATGACACTCTCCACCTTGCATAAAGTAAAAGATGGGGTAAACCAACTTTCAGTAAACTAGAGGAGTCGACATCCACTTCAAAAAATGGGATAACCATAATTGAGTGGGAATTCGATCTTCCAAAAGGAACTGATACACGACCCTCTCCATCCAACAATAAGTAAAATGGGAAGAGAGAAATAAATTTAGAAAACAAAGAAACCATATTATATAACTAGAGGGTTGGAAGATGATGCCCTCAACTTATTTATTATAAAAAAAAAATAGTAGTCTTGTTATCAGAGTTATAAGCAAAATAACATAGTGGAAACTTTATAAGGCCCTGCAACAATCCCAGCCTGCACATCACATGGTTCCAGACCTGAAAATATTTGAAAAAGTTTTGGGCTAAGTACTTGATGTACTCAGTGGTCATGCCCATTTGGCAAGCATTTTGAAAACTGACAATTTATCCATATATAGTATATCAAGAGGTTTGCAGAAAACAACTCTTGAAAAAACAAATATCATTTTGGGGTGTGTGATGTTCATTCTTGGACTCAACCAAGGCTACAAATCACCTTTGGTTCATCTAGACCGGGTTCAGGGCCGTAACCCTAAATAATCTCAGTACTTGTAGAAAACCCGAATTGAAACTCAAGGAATTCGCCATTACACATACGACGTGATCAAGGCATCGTATGTAACCGGGGTGCGCAATATTCAAAATTAGTATATCTGATACTAACAATGAATCTCGATCGATCCATAGAGTCATTTCTTGGAACATACACACAAAATATTTTTATGGATAATTACATTTTATAACATAAAATTTAAACAACATTAAAAATAATGACAAAACATTTTTGACCCACCTGTAACTTGGAGCAACAAGAGGATAGCTCTAAAGTGATATACTATACTCCTCATTCTAAAAAGCCTTAAGAGAATACTATTTTTCAAGTTAAAATATATCAGTAGAAATAAGTAGGAAAGAAGTTATGTTGTTTTGAGTATGAAAAAAATAGTGAAGATTCACGTTGGTATTTATAGAGAAGCTAAACTGCTTATTCATATACTATAGCTTACATTAGTCACCATAGATTAGAGCAGTGTTCTAAAAGTCGCTAGTCGCTAGTCGGGCGGTGAGGTGGGGACTAGCGCCTAGGCGGCTAGGCGGGAGCCTAGTCGGGGACTAGTCGGATTAGAATTATAATGCTTATTTTTATTATTATATTCTAAAGTACAAACTATATAAATATATATTACTCATAATTTCATTTTTTAATTTATGATAAAATATATAATATGTTAATTAATAGCTAAAATTCCATAAACTTAGTAGTCTTCTAAATAAATTTCATAGTATATAATACTTTTTCAAAAAATTTAAACATGAAATCCATAAATTTGAACATAAATAAATTAAATATATGAATTTAAAATAAAAACTCTAAATCCCTAATCAAATCCGCCCAGCCCGCCTAGAGTCCGACCAGCCCGCCTAGAGCCCGACTACCCCGCCTAACCGCCTAGCCGCCCAGCCCGCCTGGAACCGCCTAGCCCGCCTAGGCGGCCGACTAGGCGCCGATTAGTGCCCGAGCGCCTAGAGACCACCGACTAGCCAAAAGTCAGGTTGGCCATGGTTTGACTAGCGCCTAGGCGCCGACTAGGCCGACTTTTAGAACATTGGATTAGAGTAGTCATCTTCTGTATATGAAACACGCCTATTGAAAGGATTGACAAATAAGCCTATATACTATACTCATCAAAGTTATACTTAGTAATAGGGTGCCACGTTAAAAATTACTAAGAGTCATGCAACAAATTGATTTTTAAAAACTAGATACTGATCGCCTAACTATTTAAGCATCCACAAGTGTATGGGGCTATCGTAGATAGTGGTGAGCAAGGTCGTATCCACGGAGACTAGTTCGAAATACCTATGAGTACCACTACTATGTTGCTTTAATCTATTTAAACTCCGAATTATCAAGGAATTAACTAAAACTAAAGTACTTCAAATAAATAAAACAAAACAAAATAAATGGGCAAACAATGGAGAGAATGGATAGGAAGATATTCTAGGGTAGACTCAATGGGTTTGCAATTGGAACTCACTCTACTTAATCAACCTATGGTTTGAATTCAATTATCTAGGACGATCTCTTGTTCGCTTTAGCCCCCTCCCGGACGACTAAAACCGTTGATTACAAGCTAGGTTTGTTGTCCCCAACTAAAGTCTAGCCTATAACTCCTAAAAGTCCCTAGGATCAATAGCCCTCACAAAAACTCTCAACCTCCCGGTTTATTGAGTCGTTGTGCCTCATGTTCCTATTCAAATGCTAATTCTCATCTCCTGAATCTTGAATTAATATAATAGACATGTATAAATGGTGATCAAGCATTTAAACATACATACAAACCAAGAACATAAGGAGATAAAGCAACCAAACCATAGAATTAAAATAAGTAGAGCTAATCCATTACAAATCCATATTGTCAAATCCCTAGAATATGAGATCTTAGATACTCATGCCCATGGAAGCAAAAATCCCAACATAAAAGATAAACATGATCAAAGAAACAAGATAACAAGAATTCATAGACAAATCCTTGATCTTGAGCTCCAATCTTGAAATCCTTGATGTCTTCTTCTCCAATCCTCCCAAAACAAGCTTTCTCCTCTTGGCCTAGGTGGGTGAAGGTGGAAGATGGAGGTGTAGAGATTTAGTGTGTGTAGTGTGTGTAGATGGAGGCCAAGTGAGAGATCTACCCTAAAAATGAATCATAAAATGCTATTTATATGTTGGTGTAGCATGGGGGTTGATTTGTAATTAGGAAAAGTGAAAAATGGGGGTCAAAACATAATAAAATGGAAGTTTGGAGCTCAAAATCGGATTTTCCGGAAGGAGTAATGGGCGGCGCGCCTGCGCCCATGGGTCGCGCGGTCAAGACCCTCGGAACAAGGGCGGCGCGCACCCGGGGGTGCCCTCTGAAGCGCCCGCACGAGTGGTCGTGCACTGGGTCGCGCGCTGCAGCTTTGGAATCCTTCTTCGGCGCGCGCCCGCGCCGGGTGCCGGCTCCCGCTGCGCAACGATTTTGTTTCAGCCCGTTCTACCTCGTCCGAACTCCGAATCGACTTCCGTTTTTTTCCTATATGCTTGTTTCGATCCGAAATTCGACATGGAATTATCATTTTTTCTGAAATTGGACTTCTTTTTCCTGTAAAATAATCAAAATGGACCAATGAGTAATGCGATCGACAACAATAGATAATTAATTGAAGGAGGCATAAATGAGCAATAAAATCATATCAATTTCATCAACTTTATCCTAAAATAAAGCATAAAAACCCATGTTTGTCAGATACACGTAAAGGTTATATGTTAACATAATTCATGTACATAATGCCATGTACTTTAATCATTACTAACCTCCATGCATTTATAATTATATATTATACTCCCTCCGTCCCGCCGAAATAGTCTTGTTTCATTATTATACTCCTCACATAATAATAAAAAGGACGGCCATTTTGGCGGGACGGAGGGAGTATTAAGTAATTAATGTCTTTAAGAATATATATATATATGTATATAGGTTATTTGTATTTATATATATATACATATATCTATATATATCATATAATTATGAATCTATAGGTACCACTCATTATACAGTTTTCTCTATTTATATATATACACGAAGAATAGATTATCTTTTATTGTTGAAATACAAAGTATATTTCCCCGAGTGGAAATCAATTCTTAATAGTAATAGACTAATTATTTATTAGCAAGACTTACTTGAATTATACTATATGTTTGCTAGGAAAATTCAGGATATTACACATACAGATCACAAAAAGGTAAGGAGAGATAGGGTCTCCTTGCCTTATCCCTTTCTTAGCATCAAATGGTGTTGTTAATTCCCCATTTACATTTACTACATGGGTCACATTAGTCAGACACTCCATTATCCATCCTATATATCTAGAAGGAAATCCCAGCTCCACAAGCATTTGATTTAGAAATGGCCACTCCACTGAGTCATAGGCCTTTTGTATATCTACCTTCACCATGCATCTAGGAGATATATGTTTCCTAGTATAGCCTTTCACTCTCTCATGACTCAAAATGATATTATCTAAAATGAGCCTTCCTTGTACAAACACAAACTGACTCCCACTAATAATAGTATCTAGCACTCTCTTAAGTCTGTTTGCTAGGATTTTAGACACAATCTTGTATAGTACAGTACAACAAGCAATTGGTCTAAAGTCCTTAACTGCTACAGCATGCTCATGTTTAGGAATGAGAGTAATAAGTGCTACATTTAGTTCCTTAGGCATGATACCTATATGGAAAAATTGACAGACAGTTCTCACCACCTCCTCTCCAATAATACTCCAACACTTCTTGAAAAAATAAACATTATACCCATCAATGCCATGTGCCTTATGGGAATTCATGCTGAATAGAGCCTCGTTCACTTTAGTTTATGTACATTCAGCATTCAACATGATTTGCTGCTGGAGATTTAGACTATGGCCCCTCTTCATGCTCATCTTATCCACCATAGTTAGCTCCTCTGTAGCAGTTCCCATCAAATTTTTATAGAAATCTCGAATTTCCTGTTTGATAAAGTTTTGTCCTAAACGAGTAGTACCATCAGCTCTCTCTAGTCTATGAATAGCTTTAGCATTTTGCCTTATTTTGACATATGCATGAAAAAATTTAGTGCTAGAATCACCTAATTGTAACCAATCAACTCTTGCCTTTTGTTGCCAAATCCGTTCTTCAATCCTACTCCATTTCTCCAATTCCTGTAGCTACTGTTTTTCCTCAGCAGCTAATTCAGCATCAACAGGAGTCTCATAGAGTTTAGCTTGGGTTACCTGTAACTGAGTTCTAATCATCTTAACCCTCTCAGTGGTGTGTTTGAAAACCTGAGTATTAATGGCCTTAAGAGGTGCTTTCAGCCGTTTACAGTTAAGCCAAATATCCTTAAGGTTTGAAACTGCAGAAAATCTCCAATGCTCCCCCACTATCTGCATAAAATCCTCATGATCAACTATCACATTGTAAAATCTAAACAAATCTACCATTCTCTCTTCTTGTTCAAATCTAAGGAGCTGAGGGTTATGATCAGATACACTCTTATACAATCTTTCCACCACAACATTGGTAAAATTTGAGAACCACTAGGAGTTGGCAAAGCATCTATCAATGTTGGTACAGATTCTATCCTGTCCCTCTTGGTTGTTAGTCCAAGTGAAAGTAGCCCCAACTGCTCTTACCTCCTTTAGCTCATTTCTCACTAAGCAAGCTTGAAAATCCGCCACCTCTATACTCTGTACGCACAGGGTTTCCTTGAAACCTATCCTCAACAGTTAAGAAAGCATTAAAATCTCCTCCAATGAGTATAGGCCTATCCTGATTATGCAAGCACCTAGTGATGAACTCCCACAAAGGTTTCCTGTGCTCCATAGTGTTTAATGCATATACCACTATCATAAACTGACTTCTACCAGTCTGCACATCCAAAATCTCACATAAAACAACTTGCTCATGCTCCTCTAGAATAGACACATGAACAACTCTAAGATTCCAATTCACCCATATCCTACCATTAATTACAGAAGCATAATTATTGTGATGCTCCCATCCCCTACACACTTTCCCAACAATTCTAGAAGCATTCTCTTTTTTAACTCTAGTTTCCAGTAACATAGCTATATCTACTTTATTTATATGCAGAAAGATGTTTACCTCTTTCTGCTTGAAGGGCTTATTGCAGCCCCTCACATTCCAAATTAGTAGCCTCATTGCATACTAAAGCGGATAAGGTCCCCGCCCTCTTCAGTAATCAGTTGGTTTTCCAGTCATGTAAGGTCATTGCTAGTAGTAATCTGAATGTTTCCTACCTGAATTGATGCACTAGTAGCCTTCTTTGGCAGCTGCCATTCCTCCTTTCTAGATGTAGTAGCTCCAGTATCCTCCTTTTTCCTTCTCCTTGGGTTTTCATTGATGTTTCTGTTCAGGTTTGTTTGTCACCGCCTTACTCTCTTTACAAATATGCCCAACAATATGGCACTTCTGACAGAACATCGGCACTCATTCGTAATACACCTGTTGCTCAATGATAAGCCCATTATCTCCTTCAATAAGCACCTTATAGATCAATGGCTTAGTAATATCCACTTCCACTAGCATTCTAGCATAGGAAATCCGTTGTTGTTTAGAGGTACACTCATCTGCACACACATGTTTGCCTATTACACTCCCAATTCTGCTGAGAGAGTCCTCACTCAAGCATGTGAGGGGGAGTCTAGAGAGTCTCACCCACAGTGGCACTTCCTTCAACACCTCCTTTTCAAACAGAAATCAGGGCACCATTCCTTAACTATTATTGGCCGACTAGCAAGCATATAAGGTCCCTCATACATCATCTTCTCTTTATCTGCGAAATTATCAAATCTAACCACATAATAGCCCTCAGCATGATAAAAGATCTCAACAGCTCCTTTAATCCCACATTGTTTATGCAGGTAATTTGTGAGATAAGAAATTGTGGGATTATCCCCAATAACATAGAAAATAATCTCATTTCGCCATTTCATTGCCTCCTTTTCAATCTCATTTACTTGCAGTTTTGCCGTCGGAATCCCATGCTTTAACTGCGGTGCCACATAGCCCAATGCCATGCCCCTCTTCCGTATTGGAGGAATTATAGTCTCTTATACCTGCTGCACCTTTTTCTCATCCGGTACCTCTTTCCCCCGCGATTCAGCTTGCTTCGCAGCTGAAGCAAGGAATTCCAGCTCAATCCGCTGCACAGAGTTCCCCTTGGCGGAAATTCAACTGAGCTAGCTCACACACTCTCCATAATCCGCGAACATTCCGCCACTTCCATCGTCGCTAAGGGTGGTGTACGCTCCTGAATCACCTGATTCTCCAGTTTACGCGGCTGACCCTTTCCCCGCCCGCCGGCCTTCGTCATCGGAAAGTGCCCACGTTAGAAATCCACTAACTTGCGCCGCAAGAGCGGATGTTCCCTTTTGTATATAAAATATTTAGATTGTCATTTTTATTCATATAGATTGTACTTTTACGTAATATGCGATAAAAATTATTATCATATCGCTTCAAGGGCGGGAATATGTTTTGTTCACTCGTACTAATTATAAAACCAGGCATTTAAAAATTTTACCAAAATATAACTTCAAATTGAAAAAAGACGAAAAAAGAAAACTGGAAGAAGAAGAAGAAGATTCCAAACTCAAAGAAGAAAGAGAGAGTGCGGCTAGGAAACCAAAATATTAAAGAGGGAGAGAGATAAACTAAGGAAGACTACAAAAAATAGTTGGGTTTGAGCTTTTTACAAAAAAAAATAAAACAGTCGGACTTGATATAATTTTTTTGGGGCCCTCTTCTGTAAAGCACTTTGGCCGGCTCATAGCCGGGCCTGGACCAAATCCTACAATAAACTCGATGGAAAAATAATGTGCAAACTGAACATTTGTACACATAACCGTGATGTGCAACAAAAAAAATCATGATATGCAGCAAAAGGAATATGTAACGACCTAAAAAATCCTATAATGCTTGTTTGGTTGTTAATGAATGTCATTGGGAATGTATTCTGATTTCTTATTTGCAAATTTCTGTATTTAATTCAATTGTAGCAAATTTCGAAAAACAGTCAGATTCCCTACAATAAAAAAAAATTGTACAATTTTCTTGGATTCTTTTCCCACAAAAATTTAAGTATTCTTATTACTTGCTTTAAGGAATCTTTTATTATTATTATTATTATTATTATTATTATTATTATTATTATTATTATTATTATTATTATTATTATTATTATTATTATTATTATTATTTATGATTTAATTGCCAAACTATTCAACTTTTTACAATTGTGTTATATACTTCCTCTGTTTCAAGATTGTTGACACATTTCTTTTCCTTTCTTTTTGGCACACATTTCCAAGCTTTTCGATGATGGATTTTAAAATAAATTTTTGAAGTATCTTTTCTTTTACGAGATACTACGTGTGTCGTAGTATCCCGTAAATAAAAAAATACTTCAAAAAATTATTTTAAAACCCATCATTGAGAACCGTTGAAATACGTGCCGAAAAAAAAAGAAAAAGAAACGTGTCAACAATCTTGAAACATAGGAAGTACTTAATTTTTGACGATGAAAAATACTCGTGGTGTGAGCCAAAACTGAGATATGGGTAATTATCTAATCATTTTGTATTACTTCCTCCGTCCCATTTAAACTGGCATATTTGATTATTTTATACCACTCATTTGAATAAACAATAGGCCAGTTTAAATGGGACGAAGGGAATATTTAATACTATTCTATTTAGTTTTCAACTTCCCAGGGGTGTTTTTAGTTGCTGAAAATTAAGGTATAGACCACAATTATGAAAATATTAATAGTTTGGACATTTAATTCCTATTTTATATAATTTGGAACACGATTGTGAAAAGTTGAATAGTTTGACAATTAAATTGTAAATTACCCTTTTTCATTTAAGATTTAACTAGTTTTGGTAGGATTTATTTTTAAGGTATATATTTATAATAACCTTTTTTGAATATACCATTATCAAATCAATCGTGGACACATTAAATGTGTTCACGATGGACACTGAAAATACTCCTCTTCCATTCAAACTAATTAGTTTTAAAGTAATTCATACTTGAATAAAATAGATATTTGTAATTTATAATTTAATTAAGTTTTAGTTATTGGATACATAGTTTACCCCTGCAAATCTAGCTAGTTTCTCAGTATTATCCAAACATATATTAAAATATCGTAATGTAGACAATCCATTCAAAATACAAGCAGCGCCAACAATATAAATAAATATACATCATCATAGCATTTCCCTATTAATCCGTTCAAAATCAAGCAGCCCCGAAACTATATATAAATAAATATACTACATCATAGCATTTCCCTATCGCACCTCTATAAGGCAAAACACATCTTTGTGTCCTTATACTTTCACATTTTGTTTTATTAAATCCTTGTACAATATTTTGTTTTAATAAATCCTTCTACTTTTAAATTTTGATTTCAATAGGTCCTTATTTAATGGATGGTTAACTTTTCTGTTATCTTAATGACAAATAATCATTTATTATTGAATAAAAATTTCACGCCATAAATGAGTTTTCCCTTCTTTCTTCTTCATCATTGATTTTTCCCTAAAGATCTCTTCGTTAACTTTGCTATTAAAATTGTTTCAAAACAAAGTTGCAGCAAGGGCCTTACCATCTCCCTTTGTATACTTCAGATTAGACTCATCCATTGGCAGATTTTCAATCTAAAAACAACGGTGTAAAAATCAATAGCTCCAACCTCGATCAGCGGCAAATTCCTTTTTCCGGTGACATATTTTCGAATAGAATTAGGTGGAATTTTGGAATAGCATTGCAGTTTGATTGAGGAATATGTATATTACGAAGTATGATTTTGTGTTACAACTATTGCATCTTGTAATTTGCTCATTACATAACAGTGAGATACTTAGTTGTAGTATGCAAGAAATTTGTGATAAAGAAGGAAGGAGATACAAGAAAAAAATGGCCTACTATTTAATCATAATTCGGACAATGAATTGCCGTCTGCGACTTCATCTCTTCAATGGGCAGCTCTAATTCGATCTTCGAATAAGTAGGAGAGCAAGTATTCTGGGAGAATTAATGATGAAAGTATTACATGTAATTTTTTATTCTATGATAAATGATTATTTATCATTGAGATAACGGAAAAGTTAACCATCCGTTAAATAAGGACCTATTGAAATCGAAATTTAAAAGTAGAAGGACTTATTAAAACAAAATACTGTACAAGGAGCTAATAAAACAAAAATGAAAAGTATAAGGATCCAAAGATGTGTTTTGCCCCTCTCTAATCTATTGTAACTACTATAGGATGATGTATATTATACGATCATTTAGTAATAGATTAAAGCTAGCTATCCGCAAGTGAGTGTTGGTTTAGCGGTAGAGGATTAATGTCTGTGACCAAAGGTCTTGGTTCGACGGTTCAAATCATTTGTATTGCAACACAAACTTAAAAATATACTATAATATACTCCCCTCGTCCCACTTATATAGGGATAGTTGACTGCCTTTTTGTGAGACAAAAATGCAGTCAACTATCCCTATATAAATGAGACAGAGGGAGTATATTCTTGTTACTTTTCATTTAATTAGATAAATATATCTTCATTAATGAAATTATTTTCAAATTTTGTTTTTCTAATACTAATTTTCTATAAAATATCAAAAAATACGAAATTGGGGTTTCAAAATTTATTCGAGACACATTCAAAAAATAAAACGAGCAGCGTCGCAAGAAAATCTAGCCTGCCGCCTCAAATTTTTGAGCTTGGTCATGCCAGCGTATCATATCGAGCCCGAACGAGCTCGAACAAGCTATTCGAGCCCTTCGAGTCCCATTGTACCAAGCACGAATATGCTTGATTTAGTTTTATAAAAAATATTATCAAACTAATAAAAATAATGTTTGGAACACGGTTAAAATGCTGAAATTGAGACATAGGATCCCATGCGGGAGAGTATCAAAGTATCATACTATCTCATATCCATTTATTTTATGCATGTAGCCCCAAATCATAATTAAATATCACCGCTACAACTACAAGGTAACATTTTCCTCATGCTACACTCTGATCTATAACTTCCATAAATAGCCCAACTTTGAGGATAATAAATTATCAACTTGCTATATGATGGACAAATATATATCTTTATATATAGAGAGATCCATCCATGAATCCATCATTCAAGCTATACAAAAATGGAGTGCCCTACAAAAACCCTAACCTTCAAAGTCGGTAGAAAAAAACCCTGAACTTATCGCTCCATCCGAGCCCACACCCCATGAATTCAAACCCCTCTCTGATATCAACGATCAAGACGGTCTCCGATTTCTACCTAACTTTATAGTGGTCTGTAAGGGAAGCCCCTACATGGAAGGGAAAGACCCTGTCAACATCATTCGCAAAGCCATTGCAAAGGCCCTGGTTTTCTATTACCCCTTAGCTGGCCGCTTACGGGAAATCGCGGCCACCGGAAAACTGGTGGAGGAGTGCACCGCCGAAGGACCCCTATTCATTGAGGCTGACGATGATGCTACCGTGCAAGACTTTGTTGGTTCTCTCCATCCACCCTTTCCAAATTTGGACCAACTGCTTTATAATGTTCCTGGCTTAGATGGAATAACTGATTGTCCTTTGCTTCTCTTTCAGGTACTTTTTGTCAATTATCTTATCTTTATTATATTTAATTTGATACGTGTATAACTTGAAGAGAACAAAATGTTACTGTAATTAACTTCTAATATCTCCAACGACCTGATAATATTTTACTACTTCCGTTATTTTCAAATTGTTACACTTTTTTTAGCAATTTTTTCAAGCGTTTTCGAGCGTCTTGATGATGAGTTTTAAAATAATTTTTTAAATTTTTTTTTCTTTTATGGGATGCCTATAGCACTTGTGGTATCCCGTAAAAGAAAAGTTTTATTAAAAAGTTATTTTAAAACTCATCATCAAGACGTTCGAAAACGCTTGAAAAAATTACTGAAAAAAGTAAACAACTTGAAAAGGATGGAGATAGTACTAAATTATCACCTCTTATCTATACTATTATAAAAAGTGTCTTGTTTACAAAATTTAGTTGACCTATAATATTTCTATTATATATTTAATTTTAAGGACAATATTGTAATATAGCATCATAAATAATTATTATTATCTTAAGTAGTTCTATAGGAGTAAAATTCTATCCAAATTATGATAGCATATTATTTAATCCTCCAATCATTAAGATGTGAGGAAAATAATTTATTTAAAATTCTCCCGGCATAAATATATGCGATCTTTCCGATTAAAATAATATTACAAAATCAAGAGCAAAAATCACTAATTACAAAAGAAAAAGTCAGAAGAAGAAAAGACTCCCAAACTTTCCAAACTAACAAAAATAAAACTCACATCAAAGAATCTTGACTTTAATTATAATAAAATATAACGATTTTTACTTCAAATCCATGCTTGTATGTAATGTAGAGTAAAATTGATTGATATTCCATAAGATAATAGGAGACACTTGTATCAACCTGAACTCACATTAATGTCCATTAAATGCTTTTAGAATACTTTATTTTTGGGTTGTGGGCCAAGTGGATTAATTAGGCCCAAATAATTTATATTGCTTTCAAGGCTTGACCGCATTGTGCGGCCGGACTGATACAAGTCTTTGTCTAAGATAATTTATATACCTATTACAAAGAGTCTTCTTGGTTTACAAATTTTAGTTTACCTAATGTGTCTTAATTATATATCCACACACTAAAAATAATTGTGTAATTTAATAATATCATATTAACAATCAACTTAATTATTACTTTTAAAATATAATCATATCAATATTGTAGTCAAGCATGTTATAATTCTCATAAAAAAATAAATTCTTGATAATAAATAAACCATCTTTCATATGTTTGGACATAATGGTTTACTTTTTTCCAAGTGTCCTATTTCATTTTAAGTGCTTCATTTTGTAATTTGATGATAAAATAACTAAATTTTTCATATTTTACCCCTATAATTAATGCTATATATAAGTTGTTGCTCATAAAAAAGAAAATAATAAATGAGATTAAAATATTAATTTATATATTTCTTTGGTGTAATTTTGATAACATTATTACATTTTTCTAAGCTAAACAACATTGATAAATATGATGAATAAGTAGGATAAAAGAAATTGGAAAATAACTCAAAGATCATGAGATTGTGTGATATTCATGTGAAAGACAATACAAAGAAGACATGTAATTAAGATATTTTTACCATTCACGTTTAAATATTTGGTAAGTTATTTAGGAAATCTTACCAAAATTATTTGCATCTATCAAATCCTTATCACTTGTGAGAACTAACATAACATCAACAAGTTATTGCAAAGTTGGGGAAAAACAAAGTAATACTCAAACAAAGTAATACTCTTACGTACTGATGGCAATAAATTGTTAACTTCTTGCCTTCATAAGGCAAGAACAGAGGTAATGTAATTACCATCAATTACGGAAAAAATGAGGCAAGAAATTACACGATTTCTTATATACTAATGGTAGGAAATCGTTAGTTACTTGCCCGCAGAAGGCAAGAAATAGGATGATTTCTTAAATTAATTCAATTTTAACATAATAAACAACATAGAACCATATCGGTGGTTGAGCATATGTTAAAGCAGCGAAATTAATAAAAAACCATTTACGAATACAACAATCTAGAAAGAAAAATAATCAAATTCACTCACAATCCTAAAATCACGAAAATAAACAAAAATATAAATAATTCAAAGGAATAAATGTCCAAAAACACACACCAACAAATCATAAATAATTAAACTTATAACCAAAGGAAATCAAGGGAATAAGTGTCCAACTTTAGCTAAGAAATCATAAATAATTTAAAGAACACCAGCAAGAAGTATTCCCCAAAAATTCAAATCGGGGACAAAAACTAATGAAAAAGCGAAGAAGGAAAAGGAAAAAGCCAAAGCTAATTATTACAACTACAAATTGGAGACCTGCTGCGGTGCACCTCCAACCCTCCCGTTTCTAGAAGCCGTCGCTTCAGTTAAGGCGATGAGAGTGAACCCTACATCTGGGTCGGAGACGCCGCCATCCAAAAACACCACCATCGTCTGCAGAAGCTCGCCGTTGAGAGAGAAGCTCTGCCAGAAAATATCTCAGCGAGAAGGTCGCAGTAGAGAAAGAGAGAGACCCGTAGAGAGAGAAGGTGGCAGGATAGTTTTGTAATTTTTTAAGTTTGTCTTATATTTTGTATATCTTATCTAGTCTTAGGTATATTGGGGTATTTCCTCTCTCTCTCTCTATATATATATATCACTAAGAAAATATTTATTAGAAATCAGATTCTTGTGTCTTTTTCAATGCGATAAATTCAAAATAAGATTTATTTTCGATTAAATTAATTTAATTAACAAAACTAGATGACATGTTAGATTTTGAACCCTAATTTTATTTTGCACTAGAAGCTCAAGTAGTAGAGAGTTATAGGACTATAGGACGAGAGTATCTAATAAAAAAATTATAGTTGTGAAAGACATCTCAATTTATATTTTGCATTTTTTAATTTTTATTTTAAAATATAGTTATGCTTATACTCATCATTGTAAGTAAACGATTCATAATTACTTTTTATATTTCTATAATTTGGCCGTTCTTGATTTTTTGTTAACTTAGATATATACTACTCCCTCTGTCCTGGAGACACAGACACATTTCTGTTTGGTACGAGATTTAAGACGAAAGTGTTTAGTGTTTAAAATGTATTGTGTATAAGGATGTAATGTGGTTTATATATATAGGCATATTTTAAAACTAGACCATCATATATGCATAAAAAATATTATGTTTGAACTTAAATAAAAGATCGTATCAATAACTTTTGATTTGGTATGAAAATCATAATAATCGGAGAACAAACGATCAAGTTATGATAATTTAAACTTTTACTGTTAAAATTATATCGGGATACATGCTGAGAGGTGAGTGGATGATGAGATTTTAGGGAATATTAAGTGTAATAAGAGAATACTAATTGCCCAATAAGAAAATGTGTCTATATCTATGAGACGACCCAATAAGAAAATTGTGTCTATATATATCTCTGAGACGGATGAAGTATATTTTTATGGTAGTTGGAGCTTAAAGTAATAGGTGATCCAACATAAAAACGAAGAAATAAATAGTGAAAATGTATTTCCTAAAAATAATAATAATAATAATAATAATAATAATAATAATAATAATAATAATAATAATAATAATAATAATAATAATAATAATAATAATAATAATAATAATAAACTCCTAGTGCAATAGCCCACACTACCTATATCAACAATCAACATGTATTTAGGAATCCCTTTAAAAAAATGGATTTGAGATGGAAAAAAAAAGAATAAAAAGAAAAGAAAATGCTATGCTATGCGATAGTAAAACAAATAAAATGGCCGAAACCTTGGGAATTTTTAATTTATTTTTAATTTTTATTTATTTATTTATTTTATCCATCTTAGGATTGTTCATCCAACCGCCTCTAACCTCTTGGTCTTCTTCTCATCACAATCTCTCTCTTCGTCTGTCAACGAACATATGAAATTAGAAGAATGTTTTCACTAAATATGAAACTTGATTAGTTTATTGAAAATGAAATGCATATACCTTGTAAGCAGTGGCGAGGCCACCTTGAAGCAAAGGTGGGCTCAAGCCCACCCCATTAAAAAAAAAAAAATTAGTTCTTATAATTTCGACTATTTTCGGAGATTATTGGTCGAGCCCATGCCAATTTCCGAGAAGAGAAGAGTCGCCGCCGTCTAATCTTGGCCACCAGCCCACCCCATCAAAAATTCCTGGCCTCGCCCCGGCTTGTAAGTTCGTACATGAAAATAGCGTGTTTCGTGATTTCATGAAAATGAAAATGCTTTATGGATGGTTCCTGCAACAATGGATGAATAGAATTCTTGATACTATGAGACCATGATTGCAACAAATAAATAAGAACGAAAATTGTTGTTCATAATCTCAATTTCGAAACGACAACCATATACTTATAGAGTACATGATTTTGAAAAAAAATGATGATTTTGAAATTCTAATTTGAGATTGCAAGAAATGGTTCCTTAAAAGGTCCAGCAAAAGAAGTTAGAAAGTCCATGGCTCACTTTCAAATGTAAAAGTAAATATTTTTCTTGAACTTTTGAATTTCATTTTTTTGAAAGGAACTTTTAAATTTCAAATTAGTCTTTTAGAATACTGCGCTACAATTTATTATGCCAATGAAAAGTAATTTTGCCCTTAGATTTGCAAGAGAATTAGGGACTATCTTTTTAAAGCTGTAAAAAGCATTGTAATTGTAAAAAGAAATACAACTTGGAAAAATAAATAAAATAGTATATCAATAAAATATTATTATATATTTTGGCGGGAAAATATTTATGCTCATGTTTTCTGTTATTATATATATAATAGATTTATAGTATATATTTAAATACTGTAGGTTACACGATTGAGATGTGATGGATTCATTTTTGGTGTGCACTTCAGCCACCCGATGGTTGACGCTGTGGGACTCATCCAATTACTTTCTGCTATTGGTGATCTCGCACGTGGTGGTAAAGCCCCTTCCGTTCCTCCGATTTGGGAAAGAGAGCTGATCCTCGCTTCCCGCAATCCACCCTCCATATCATTCCCACACCCAGAATACGAAACCCTACCCTACTCCGATGGAGATCTTGCAAACGTGGTGGAACGCTCTTTCTTCTTCAGCACCTCCGACATTGCCAACCTCCGCCACAGCTTACCTCCACGTCACCGAAATTGCTCCCACTTCGACCTTATAGCTGCATGCATGTGGCGTTGCCGTACAATTGCTGTCGCCGCAAACCCTAACAAAGAGTTTAGGCTATTTTGTGCTATAAATGTAAGAAGCATACTTAATCCGCCACTTCCAACGGGGCAGAGACGGAGCCACATACCGGGCTCGACTCGGCCGTCATCCGGTCAATTTTTTATTTATTTTTTATATATATAGTATTAATTTGTATTTTTTTTAAATATTGCCCCCCTATTTAAAATATTTTTGTCCCCCCACTCAATGGTGAATGGTCCAATCTATTTTAGTTTTGTATTTCCACTTTGGGTCTTTGCCCACTTTGACTTTCTATCAAAATAATTAAAAAATCCTACATTATTTATTTTTCTCTATGTGATTTTAACGAGATTCTCACTTTCCCTTTCCCAATTCCCATTGTCATTTTACACAGCAAAGAATACAAAGGAATACCTAGAAGAATCAACCTTGAAGAAACAACCCATTGTCACCATTGGTAAGTTTTGTTTATTTTTTTTATCTTTATGTATTAAAATTTATGTATACAAAGGGGAATTTACTGATTACATATGAAAATAGTTGTAAATAAGTAAAGAAGTTTTGTTGTTATAGAGAGCAATGATCAGATTTTTTCTTTCAAAAATTTGGGTCTTATATTTCGAATTTTTTCTTTCACATAGGTTCTTTTAGCATTCTTGTTACAATGTTAGTGTTATGAAATTGCGGCTCTCTCTATTTACTCAAAGCCTCAATTTTTTGATTAATGTATGTTAAAGTTGAAGTTGATTTGCTGCATCTTTTAGCATTCCTATTGAGCATTTCTTCTCACAGCTACTTCTCATTATTAATGTGGTTGATTCTTCTTCAAAACGTCACGATCAATTGCAGATGGCACAAGCTCTTCGGATTAAAAAATTGATTTCAGCTGATCAATTTGAAATTGGAAAAGGGAAAAATCAAATTGGAAGTTTACAACGTCCAGGTGATACACGATTGAGCTCTCATTTGAAATCTATGCATAGCTTACTTGAGATGTTTGATTCTGTTCTTGTGGTATTAAGAGAGATCATAAATGATAAAAGTGCTTCTTCTTCTAGAGCCGGGGCTGATAAAGCTTTTGATCTGATGACGTCCTTTGAATTCATATTTGTCTTGCACTTTCTTATTGAGTTATTGGGAAGAGCATATGATCTTTGTAAAATGTTACAGTGTAAATCTCAGGATATTGTGAATGCAATGGATGCATTGTCGAATACGAAAGAGATAATCCAAAATCTTAGAGAAAATGGTTGGAATGAGTTGTTGGTGAATGTGAAAAGTTTCTGTGAGCAGCGGAAAGTTGAAATCCTGATATGAATGGTCCGCGTTGATCGAGTAGAGGTCGTTCTCAAAACAATCATGTCACGTGGGAGCACCATTATCGAATCGACATATTCAATGGAACAATAGACTGCATATTGCAGGAAATGGAATTCAGATTTCATGAAGATGCAGTTGAATTGTTAAAATTGAGTTCGTCTTTGGATCCACGACGCGGCTATGAGTTGTTTGATATTGATAAAGCTTGCAGTTTAGGTCAGAAGTTCTATCCGGCTGATTTTTCAAGTCAAGACCACCTGCATCTTAGGTACCAGTTGGAACATTATGAAGTTGAAATTAGGAAAAATGCTCACTTCCAACATGTTGCAACGCTTTCTGAACTATGCCAAGTAATATCTAAGATAGGTAAGTCGGTTGTGTTAGGTTTCATACGTACGAATCACAGCGGAAGCATCGAGTTTATGAAACCATATTCGATCTAGATATACGATCTAATTTACGTGCTAGAGATTATACACATATATGAACGAAAATACGATACTTACGTGTTGTCTTCTCGTATTCCCAATATCACGAACCGCTACTATGGTATCCACGTGAAGCCGTTCAATCGTGTGGAACAATTCCGGAGTGATATCTTCCCTTTGAAAGCTAGGAAATCGCCGAGAAGAATCGAAGAAGAAGAACGTGCGTCCTTCTTGCCGTGTGCGTGCGTGCGTGAGTTGTTAGGATTAGGATTAGGTTTTCTTTAATGTGTTTAATTATTTATACTAACCCACATTAACCTAGTTAATGAGCTTTAATATAAATAAACACTTAATAATTAAGTCCAACTTAATTATTAACTTAAACCCATTAATACCAATATCAAGTCCATATTTCTTTCAATCTCCCACTTGGACTTGTATTTGAAACAACAACTAAGCACCACACAATCACCCATTAACACGATCAACAACAACACATAAAGTGTGACCCTATAGGCCTTCATTATCGACGATAACCCAGTTAAAGTCTATACTAAACTCCTAGACTGCGTAGTATAGCGAACTCGATATATGAAGAACGTTTACGCGGATTCGCAAACTGGACCTTTATATGAAGTGTGTATGATATCCCTTCATTCACGTAACACTCGGTTAAGCCTTGGATTTGCTAAGTGTCTATCCAAATAGCTTAACCATTTTACTCTCATCTTTATCAATTGATCCTTGATGATCATATTCAATTACTATAATTGAATATATCACGTGCACTGGCCAGTGACTTAGCAATCAATTAATATAGAGAATCTGGGTGTTACTCTCGAATTTAATCGATGAATGAATCCTATTCTTGGCCCAACTACTATCTTCGATTACATCCTGATGTATCCAATCCAAGCCGTATCTACCCCAAATGGAGTGCAAGCTTTGAACTTGGTCAAAATACACCATTTTGCAAACAAGATAAGCAATGACCTTAAGTCAAAGGACTATCATATACTTCACACACCAATAAACTATAGACACTAGAAACAAATAGTTTAAAGGTAGGGTATACCAATACTCTCCAAAGTATCCATGTGTCCATCACGAGTATCCAATACTATATAGAGGTGAGAACCACTATATTCTCTAAGAACGTGATGCAGACCCCATGCCAACCTATCACACATCATCAATATCCCATTCTTGATGATTCTTGGTTGGGGCTATTTTAAAGTTAAACTATATCATTAATGTCTCACTCCATCAATGACAGTCTTAACTCAAGGGAACAAATCAACAAGAATATTTACAAACAATTAAAATAAATATTCAGAGAAATGTGTATGCCAATAACAAATATCATCAAATGAAAACGTATACATATAAATGTGATCAAGTTTGTGCGTCTCAATTACAAAATTGTTTCTAAGACATGCAAACATCGGACTCCCACTAACCTAAAGCATATCTCCAACATATCTAATACCCAAGCTCTCAAAATGACTCTTGTGTTTTGCAACACACAATGGCTTGGTAAGTGGATCTGCTAGGTTATCATCAGTGGGTACTCGTTCTAATTTCACATCGCCCCTCTCTATTATTTCTCTGATCAGATGGTACTTTCTAGGGACGTGCCTGTTTTTGTTTGTAGCCCTAGGTTCCTTTGCTTGTGCAACCGCACCAGTGTTGTCACAATACACAGGTATAGCACTACTGGCACTCGGAACCACTCCGAGTTCTTTCAAGAACTCCCGAATCTCAACAGCCTCCTTTGCCGCTTCAGATGCAGCAATATACTCAACTTCGGTGGTTGAGTCTGCAGTAGTGTCTTGTTTGGAACTTTTCCAACTAACTGCACCACCATTGAGGACAAACACATGTCCAGACTGCGACTTATAGTCATCATGGTCTGTTTGGAAGCTAGCATCAGTATACCCAGTAACTGATAACTCTTGCTTTCCACCATAGACTAGAAGGTATTCTTTAGTTCGTCTAAGATACTTAAGAATAGTCTTGACAGCTTTCCAATGTGCCTCACCGGGATTTTGCTGAAATCTGCTCGTCATGCTAAGCGCATAAGCCACATCTGGCCTAGAACTAGTCATGGCATACATGACCGATCCTATAGCTGAAGCATATGGGACCCTCTGCATGTATTCAATCTCCTTGTCTGTAGAAGGACTATCCTTCTTCGACAATTTGATACCATGCCCCATCGGAAGACTCCCTTTCTTGGAGTTTTCCATGGAGAAACGCCTTAGCACTCTGTCGATGTATGTGGACTGTGACAGCCCTAACAACCTTTTGGATCTATCACGATAGATCCTAATTCCAATGATGTAACAGGCTTCACCCAAATCCTTCATCTTGAAGGAATTAGACAACCATGTCTTGACAGATTGCATCATAGAAATATTGTCTCCAAGTATCAAAATGTCATCAACATATATGATAAGGAAAACAATGTTCCCACCCTTACGTTTACTATAAACGCAAGGATCTTCTTTGCTTCTGACAAAATCAAACGACTTGATAGCTTTGTCAAAACAAATATTCCAACTCCTGGAAGCTTGCTTTAGTCCATAAATAGACTTTTGTAGCTTGCATACTGCATTTGGCCTAGACTGAGATGTAAAACCTTCAGGTTGTGTCATATAGACATTACCTTCTAATTCTCCATTGAGAAATGCAGTTTTCACATCCATCTGCCAAATGTCATAATCGTAGTATACAGCTATCGCAAGTAAAATCCTAATGGACTTGATCTTTGCAACTGGCGAAAAGGTCTCATCATAGTCAATGCCCTCGCGTTGACTAAAACCTCTTGCCACCAACCTAGCCTTGTAGGTTTGTATCTTGCCATCTGCATCGGTTTTCTTCTTGAAAAGCCATTTGCAGCCTACGGGTTTTACCCCGTCTGGCAGATCAACCAAGTTCCAAACTTGATTGGCATACATCGAGTCCATTTCAGATTTCATGGCTTCTAGCCACTTCTCCGATTCAGTATCGGATACTGCCTCGGTATAGGTCCTCGGTTCATCATCGTCTACCAAATCTCCATCATCTTGGTTCTGAACCAATAGATTGAGTTTGTTTAATGGTCGACGAATTCTCTGAGGCCTATTGAGTTGGTTCTGCATTTGGGTATCCATATTATCCTGAATGTGAGTAGGATCTTGTGTATTGGATAAACCAACATTATGAGAGCTCTCAGAAATTTTAACTCCATGTTCTTCCCGAGGAGGTGAAGGTGCAACAATTGTATCTTCATCTCTTTGGTGACTCCCACTGTCTAACAGTTGTCTGTTTACGGACAATCCGTCATCAAACGAGTCATCAAATACTCCCACTGAATTCTTGTTCGGACCATCCAACAAGATTTTATCCCAATCGCTATTTTGTGGTTCTCGAATTTCTTCAAGATCTATCACACTGCGAGCTTGTTCCTTGTAGACATAGTCGTCTTCAAGAAACGTCGCATTCCTAGAGACAATCACCTTGTGATCTCCAAGGTGATAGAAGTAATATCCTCGAGTTTCCTTAGGATATCCCACAAAATAACACTTCTCACTTTTAGATTCCAATTTGTCAGTCATCATTTTCTTTACAAATGCAGGACAACCCCAGGTCCGAACATGAGCAAGACTAGGCACTTTGCCCCACCATAACTCAAATGGTGTTCTCTCGACTGATTTAGAAGGAACCCTATTCAGAATATATATGGCACTTTGCAAGGCATGACCCCAAAGGAATATAGGGAGACTAGTGAAACTCATCATGGATCGAACCATATCCAATAATGTTCGATTTCTCCTTTCGGATACCCCATTTAACTGAGGTGTCCCCGGAGGTGTCCATTCCGAACGGATCCCATGTGATTTCAGGTAATCGAGAAACTCTTGGCTCAAGTATTCGCCTCCTCGATCCGATCGAAGAGTCTTGATACTTTTGCTAACTTGTTTCTCGACTTCTAACTTGTACTCCTTAAATTTCTCAAAAGCTTCGGATTTATGTTTTATCAAATAAACGTATCCAAACCTTGAGAAATCGTCAGTAAAAGTTATGAAGTATGAATATCCACCTCTTGCTTGAGTCGATAATGGTCCACACACATCTGTGTGAACCAACTCTAGCACCTCTTTGGATCGTATTCCTTTCCCAGAAAGTGGCTTATTGGGCATTTTTCCTTTGAGACAAGATTCGCAAGCACCATAAGACTCAATGTCAAATGATGTGAGATAGTCTAACTTTCTCAGTCTTGCTATTCTTTTCTCATTGATATGACCAAGCCGACAATGCCAAAGATAAGTAAGATTATTCGTATTACCTAGCTTAGGTCGTTTGTTTGAAACATTGAAATTATTTTGTACACAATCGAGCAAATATAAACCATTCACCAAAGATGCATTTCCATAAATAATCCCATTCATTCCAAAAGAACAAGATCCGTTTCCAAAACGAAAATGAAAACCATCCATGTCTAACAAAGGAATAGAAATAATATTTCTCGTAATCGAGGGTACAAAATAGCAATCATGCAAAACTAGTCTATGTCCCGAAGGAAGATCTAATCTAAAAGTCCCTACACGTTCGGCAGCAACTCTTGCTCCATTCCCAACGCGCAGATCGACTTCTCCGGGCCTCACTTTCCTACTGTCACTTAGCCCCTTCACATTAGAACAAATGTGTGAGCCACAGCCGGTATCCAATACCCAAGAATGTGAGTTATCAATAGACATGTTTATTTCAATTACAAACATACCTGAGCCTGACGAAGAAGCACCTTGTGCCTTGAACTTCGGGCAGTCTCTCTTCCAATGCCCCTTCTGGCGACAGAAGACGCATTGGTCCTTCGATATATCCGGCTTCTTATGAGTACCTCCCTTAGGTTTCAAAGCTACAGCATTGGATGCTGGTTTCTTCTTCTTCTTTTGCTTACCCTTCCCTTTCGAGTTGGGAGCAGCAGAAGAGCTCACCATGAGCACAGCTTTGCCCTTAGAGACAGTAGATTCATAATTTTTCAGCATGTTATGAAGATCTGTCAAACTTGCCTTGGTTTTGTTCATATTGTAGTTGAGAATGAAATTCTCAAATGAACCAGGCAACGAATACAGAATCGAATTGACCTCGAGAGTCTCTGGAAGCTTCAATCCAATTGAAGCCAACTTCTCGATCATTCCGATCATCTTCAGAACATGTTCTGAAACACTCTTCCCTTCAGGGAGCTTAGTTCCAAACAGCTCCTTGCACATGTCAAACTCAAGGTTTTGACTCGGAGATGCATACAGCTTCTCTAAGTGCCGTATCATCTCGTAGGGAAGCATGTGCTCATGCTGCCTTTGTAACTCCACTTCCATGGAGGCAATCATGATGCACGGAGCCGTATATGCGTCGTCCTGATGCTTCTGATGAGCAAAAACGCCCAGCGTTTCATCCTCTTCAGAAGCCTTTTCAGAAGCCTCTTCAGAGTCCTCTTCAGGCACGACCGGGATTGGTTCGTCCAAGACGTACTCAATCTTCTCAAGCCTTAGTACCAAACGCAGATTGCGTTGCCAATCCAAGAAGTTTGACCCAGTCAACTTCATAGTATCCAACAAACATCTTAACGACAAACTCGCCATTATAAATCTGATCAAGAAATAAGAGAAACAAATTAGAACAGTATTTTCAACCATCACATTTATTTCTAATCAAACAATGGCATGTTGTAAGATTAGCTCCCACTAATTTTGACATATAATGCAACCCCAAAATTGCAGAATACGAATTTATATCCAATATAAATTTTAGTGGACCAAGATCCAAGTCTATATTATTGCAGACTCTGCTGAGGCTGATGACTGCAATAATATCACCTAGTAAGCCTCTAAGCTATTTCAAAACCATTTTGAAACTCTTGGTTGGTTAATCTAATTAACCTGCGTTCTTAAATTATTTTGGACACTGAGGCGCCAAAATAATATAAGTAAGTCAACCCCATTACACGATCGCAAAACAATTTGCATCTATGAAAGAGTCTAAACAATGTCGATTTGAGCAAACACTGGGGTGTAAATACTCTAATCGAAAAAGTTTAAGTACTCAGTCAATTGTAATGGACAACGCGTGCATCCCAGATGAGACTTATATTATTATTTGGGAAAATATGTGATCTAACTGTTCAGCAATATCTAATATTGCTCTTAAACAATTACTGGGCGCCGCCTACCCAGGCATAAAAATGCGGACCACAAATACTGGGCGCCGCCTACCCAGACATAAATAACGGACTACAAGTACTGGGCGCCGCCTACCCAGACATAAATATGCGGTCTCTAACTACTATAGTTATACAATGCAAAGCACATAATCCAATTAACATGCTTAAACAAATAATAACAAATAAATCTCTATAAATAAATATATTAATCCGATTAATATATTTATTCACAATTGAAAATGGGTTTATTTCATTTATATTAATTCCAAATTAATATAAATAAAACTTGTTATTATTTCCAAAATAATAATAAGATTTTATAAAGAAAACATTAGAAATTAAAATTTGTTCCAAACAAATTAATTTTCTATTTTGCAGCAATTTTACGAAACCTTTTAGCATTTCGGACCATCCGAAATTATAGTTCATATATCCAACAAGCTTGATTTCAAAAACAAGTCATTTGGAGCTAAAAGTTTCGTTCAGGCATTTTATCGAGCACTTGACGTGCGCAGAAAATCTGCCTATCTTGTTTTCCTTTAAACTATTCTTTGAGGCATTTTGTTGAACAGATTTTGTGCACGAGGTTTGCGGCCAAGGAGCGCCGCTGCTGCTGCAAAGCAGCCCGGCGAGCCCAGCTCTTCGCCCCTCATGCCTTCAGACCTCGCCCAACCGACGCGCTCGATGCTTGCAGTACGTAGTGCCCACACAGCAGGCAGCGCGAGCCACCATGGCTGGATCGCCCCTCGGCGCGGATGCCCAGCACCCAGCGCCTAAGCGCTTGACGGCGTTCCTCCTCGACTTCGTCTTGGCGTGCCCCAGGCATGACCACGAGTCTGAGCCCCCACCGAACCATTTTGGCTATTGTCTGAACCCTTGGTTCATTAGAAAGACTCGAGCAAGCCATGTGTTCGATGAAAGGTTACAAAGACTGTTCTCAACAGCCTTGTAAGAGGTATGCCATCCAAGTGTTCGATGAAATGTTTCAATCAATTTTCAGCTATATTCTAAATATATCGTGCGAAAATTCTCAAGAAAATATCAAATCTTAAAACCCATGTACCAATTGAACACGAAATAAGATCATAAATCGAGCCCTAGGCTCTGATACCACTGTTAGGTTTCATACGTACGAATCACAGCGGAAGCATCGAGTTTATGAAACCATATTCGATCTAGATATACGATCTAATTTACGTGCTAGAGATTATACACATATATGAACGAAAATACGATACTTACGTGTTGTCTTCTCGTATTCCCAATATCACGAACCGCTACTATGGTATCCACGTGAAGCCGTTCAATCGTGTGGAACAATTCCGGAGTGATATCTTCCCTTTGAAAGCTAGGAAATCGCCGAGAAGAATCGAAGAAGAAGAACGTGCGTCCTTCTTGCCGTGTGCGTGCGTGCGTGAGTTGTTAGGATTAGGATTAGGTTTTCTTTAATGTGTTTAATTATTTATACTAACCCACATTAACCTAGTTAATGAGCTTTAATATAAATAAACACTTAATAATTAAGTCCAACTTAATTATTAACTTAAACCCATTAATACCAATATCAAGTCCATATTTCTTTCAGGTTGTTTACTCTCTTATTGATAGGTTGGTTAGACTTGTTTTGACTCTTCCGGTTTCCACGACAACATCGGAACGTGCATTTTCGGCCATGAAGATTGTGAAGTCAAGGTTGCGTAATAGAATGGAAGATGACTTTTTGTCTAGTTCTCTGATAGTGTATATCGAGAAAGAAATTGCTGAAAGTTTTGACATCGACACAATGATAAATGACTTTGATCTCATGAAGACACGCAAAGTACAATTTAGAATTGGGAAGTGAATATACTATGTAGTTTTTTGATATCTAGTGAACATCATCTCATTCGTATTGTTTTGAGTAATTTTTGGTATATTAATATAACTAAAGTTGAGGTTTCTTTATATATTGTATGTTTATTTTAATTCAATTCTTCAAATATGGTGTTTGATATTAAAGAGGGGCTTGTTGTCTTCGAAAAAAAATATATTTATTTTTTTGTTTAAATCTCGCCCGACCATTATAAAATTCTTGGCTCCGTCCCTGCAACGGGGTAATATGGCAACGCCGTTGTTGTCGCTCCAGCGGTTGCTACAGCTGAGGAATTATCTAACAAACCTTTAGAATACACAATTGAGCTCATATGGAAGGCAAAATCTAAAGTAACAGATGAGTACGTGAGGTCAGTTATGGATCTATTGGTAACTAGAGAACGACCTAGTTTCGTATTAGATCGAAATTTTTTGGTGTCGGATTTAAGGCGATTGCCAGTGGATTTTGGATGGGGAATTAAAGCCGATGTATGCCGGAACGGCCAATGGTGGCCCTGATTCAATCCGTGGAGGAACGAGTTGGTTCATAGCTATCAATAATGAGAATGGTGAGAGTGGAACACTAGTTCCCATTTGTCTACCTCTTCATTCCATGAAAGTCTTTAGAAAAAGAGCTTAAGGTAATGATGGATGATGCTCGGAGAAGCACTATTTCCAATGCATCGACATTGTAAATATCATGAAATTCTAGGAAAAAAAATCATAAAATGTTTGGATGGTAATGTATTTGGTATCATCGATATATACGGATGATGCACGTGGGATTTGCTTTCCCGCCAACTGTTTAGTAAATTAATTTTTATTGATTTTTCCTTCCCTTTTTTTTTTCCTTTAAATTCTCAACATTATGATTTAATTTACATTTACATTAATTGATAATAATAATCAATTTGGGTTTATTATTATTTTAATATTTAAGTTAAATTTTATTTGTCAAAAATAAAATTAAATGCTAAAAAATATTTACACATCGTAATTAGGTTAATAAACTCTGTAATTGATAAGCGCAAAATTAAACTAATCATATTGAAAAAAAAATGGAAAAAGGACCAAGAAATATCGATATATGCATACAATTGACACATTAAAGTGGAAAAATGAATTCCATACGGGCGATGATGAAGTAAAGTGATAAAGTGTTAAAGTGATAAAGTAATTGTGGGATTTACGTCCCAAAATAGAAAGGGTCAAGAAATGGAGGACGTCCTGATATAGTATTAGTGTCAAGAAATAGAGGACGGAGGGAGTATAATTTCTAAAATGATCAAAAATTAAAAATATTTTAGTAAAAAAATATTCTCTTTATACATATTAATTTTTTTTTTCACGCACACATACAATTGATATAATAATTGATAGTGCATTTGAGTAAGTCAATTAATAATGTCATGAATCCTACAAAATTATGATTATAAAATTGATTCATAGTTGAATGTTTAGTCAAATAATCTACGAAAATGAGTTATAAATCTACACATACATATAAAATTTTTCGATATATACAAAGACATGTACAAAATCAAAGTGTTATCACGTCCTAATTTTTGTGATCTGAAATTAGTGGAATCGAGATGCGACTGGGGTAGGTTTGAGAAAGATTAACAAGTGTCTGGTTGTATTATTAAGTCCAAAACCGTTAGCTAGCCCAAAGGAAATTTGAACAGCATCTCCACTATACCAGGATCAATCCGTTGTGAACCACAAGCCAATTCTAATCAACAACTAACCATTTTTAAGAGTTTAGTTAAGTTCAAAGCGTAACAATGAGGTTGGACTAGACCGTGCCATCATCGGTTCCAATTCAATAAATAAAGCGATAAAGACCGAGGCGGACCGCACTACAGTCGAACAGGAAAGTAAAATTTAAATAATCGAAGAGGACCAGACCACACTACAAGTGTGCAAAAGTATTTGCGGAAATTAAAGTGAAGTGAGTATCGAAAATATACATTTATAAATATATTCTGGCATAGGACCAGAGTTGCGTAATTTAAATGCGGAAATGAATAAATGATTAAGTGAGTGAATCAATAGCAGAAACGTATAGCATAAGTGCCATATATATGTTGTTAAAATTATAATCTTATAGATGAAAAATTATTGACAACTATTCTTATTTAAATAAATATTATTTTTAATAGGGAAAATAAATAAATGTTGTTAATAAGTGATAGGATATGGCCCAGCACCTAGGCCCAGCACCTAGGCCCAAAGCATCAGGTCCAACATAATTAGGCCCCGACAGTTAAGCCCGGCCCAGACAGCTCGGCCCAATTGAAGATAAGAGACTTTATCACCAAGGGAACTAAGACTCCTACATCGACTACAACTCAAGCTCCAAGAGAGATATAAAAGCTCGGTGTTTATCCATAAAGGATGAGATCAAGCCAAAGAGTCCAAAGAGGAATAGACTTTGTATTAAGGTCGAATTTCATGTAATTACCTATAAATAGGGGCTTAGAATAGATTGAGAGGGGAGAACAATCTTGTAATCACTAATCATACATGCAATAAAGATCCATACTCTTTCCGCCCGTGGACGTAGATCTATTCCAATAGATCGAACCACGTAAATTCCTTTGTGTTCCGTTTGCTTTCGTGTTCATTAATTCCTTGTCTACGTGCATTAATTACCTTACGAAAATAAGATCGATCACTGGCGCCGTCTGTGGGAAACAAAAATTTGTGAATTCTGACCAAAGTTTTCTAGGTAAAAAACGATAGCCATGACAAGACCAACACGGTCGAGTGCCGCTGCTGCTGCTGCCGCCAACAAGGAAAAGGAGAATCAGCAAACCGGACAAGAAATTTCGACAGCCGAGACAAGCCAAGTGCAAGATCAGAATCTTGCGGTGAACAAACGACCTGGGAAGGAACATGTGAGAGACCGAACCCCAGAGGGCCACGTCGATCATGTTCTGTTGGACAAGTTTGGCAATCTGATCCACCGTGACGGAGAAGGTCGAGACAGCAGCAAGGAAGGTAACCGTGCCAACTCCCAGCAAGAATTTGACGACGCTGTAAAAGCGTATCTGATGAAAAATCAGCAAGATTTCATAAGGTTCGTCGAGCAGCAAAAAGCTCATAGCCGAGGAGGAGAGCACGAAGCTGCGTCTGTATCGAATCACCGGCAAAAGTCCCCAAGCGTCAGGTTCCTAGATGCACGGGATGCCGGGATTCCTCCTAGGCGATTTGCTGATGATCGCCAAGGGAACTATAATCGCGTCTCACCTCGGCGCGATGCAATCTCACCTCGTCGCTACGCTGACTCACCTTAGCGCGGCGAGGACAATTACCGGGGCGGGAGGATCTCTACTCCTTTCACTAACCGGATACTCTACACACCTCTCCTTTCTTCATACAAGGTGCCGCCGGTGAAGCCGTACAACGGATTGTGTGACCCGCAGAATTTTCTTTCCCAATTTCAATACAACATGCTCAATCAAGGGCTCAGTGACGACATCTACATGTGCAAAGTGTTCCCGGAGCTGTTGGTTGATAATACTCCTATGACGAGCTGATGCAGGCCTTCGAGCGAAGATTTTTCCAAAAGGCCGAGCCCAAAACCACTGCGGCACACCTACTCACCATAAGGCAGAAGCTAGGCGAGTCTATCAGTGACTTTATGACCCGATTCAACGGAGAAATTCTAAAAGTCGATCATTTAACTGACGAGGTCCTCATCTTAGCCTTCCAGAATGCTATCCAGTCGGGCGCCCTATATAAGGAGCTCGTAAGGAATGAGCCTCGTACTGCGAGGCAATTGTGGAAGCGTGAAGCTAATAAGGCCGAACCGACGGATCGGAAGAAGGAAGATCGTAATGACCGAGGTCAAGGCCGCCGAAGTGCCTTCGACAGACTCCAGCGGGCACCAGTTGAATCCCGACTTGGACCTCGGCAGAACCAAGAAAAGAGCCAGTTCACACCGTTGACGAGGTCGAGGATAGAAATCTATGAGCTGCATGCTAACATGTTCGAGAAGCCTTAGCCCATGTCACGAGGAGGGTTGAAACGCCGATCCACGAACAAATATTGGTGATTCCACAAGGATTACGGCCATGACACGGAGGACTGCAGGAACCTGGCTACAGACATCGAGCATTTAGTGCGTGATGGTACCCTTAAAAAGTACCAAAGTCGCGGCCAATACGAAGCCCGACCTCAGGGCAAGGGAAAGCGCAAGAACAGAAAGGGGAATAACTGTGGGCCCCATGTGGAAAGAGGCCGAAGCACGAGGATGAAGATGAAGACGAGGACCAACCTCAGTTCGATGGAATCATCACAGCCATCACCGAGCTCCCTCAAGGAGCCACAAAGTCATCACTTAAGGCCGAGGCCCGAAGTCCCCCAACTGACGAACCTTCACAAAAAAGGGTTCAAGAAGGACGAGGCCATTACATTCTCTGAGAGAGATCTAGTGCCGTCAACCATACCTTATCAAGTCGCCATTGTGATCGAAGCCGTGGTGGCTAATAAGCTCGTTCAATGAGTATTCATCAACAGTGGAGCCTCGGTGAGCGTACTCTTCAAGGATTGCTTCGAGAAGCTAGGGATTGAAGAGGCACGTCTCACGCCGGTGCCGATCCCCCTAAAAAGCTTCGTCCAGCAAGAGACGCAAACAGAGGGAATCATTCAACTCCCCGTTACAATGGGGAAACATCCATTGTCCTCCACCAAAGTGATAAACTTCTTCGTCGTGAAGGCCAGCTCTCCCTACAACATCAATCTAGGAAGATATTGGTTGGTGGCGGTGAAAGCAATTTGCTCGGCATACCACTTGACGATCAAAATCCCGTTGAGAGGCGGGGTGATCGTAATTTAAGGTGATCAGAAGCGAGCCAAAGAGTACATGCAGATAGCCCTATGAGGTGTTGGAACACCTCAGCACCCACAAGCATAACAACCACATAAACCCGAGGAGGTAGAGCTGGAGAAGACATATGTATTTGACGAGCTAGTAGAAGATGTCATACTCTACGAAGACAACCTTTCTAAGGTCGTCAAAGTAGGTTTTGCGAGCGGAGCTGAACTCCGAAAGTAGATCGTCCACCTTCTTCGGGAATACAGAGATGTCTTTACTTGGTCACCCCTTGATATGACCGGGGTCGCACCAAGCATCATCACACACCGGCTAAACATTGACTCGGGAGTAAAACCAGTTCGGCAAAAGCAGGGAGTATTCGCAGCAGAACGGAACCAAGTCATCTATGACGAGGTGCGTCAACTCTTGAAGGCGTAGATACTTTTTGAGGTCAAATATCCGACGTGGATAACAAATCCGGTGATGGTCAAAAAGCAAGGAGGAGGGTGGCGGATGTGTATCGATTACACCGATCTCAACAAACACTGCCCCAAGGACTGCTATCCCCTCCCCAACATCGACAAGAAAGTCGAAGCCCTCGTCGGCCATAAAGTCTTCAGCTTCCTAGATCTGTACAAAGGGTACCACCAAGTCCTCATGAGTGACGAGGACACGCCGAAAACAACTTTCATTATAGACTTCGGCGTTTATGCATACAAGAAGATGCCTTTCGGACTTAAGAATACTGGAGTGACCTATCAAAGAATGGTCGACAAAATATTTGAGCCTCACATCGGGAAGAGCGTAGAGGTGTATGTGGATGACATCATCATCAAAAGTAAAGAGCCGACTACTTGTGTTGATGACCTCAAGCTCGTCTTCGGCCACCTTCGCAAGGTGAACCTTAAACTAAACCCTGAGAAGTGTACCTTCATGGTCCAATCAGGAAAATTTCTGGGGTGCTGGGTTTCTTTAGAAGGATTGAAAGCCAATCCATGATAAAGTCCGAGCTATCCAAGAAATGAAGGTGCCAAAGACCATTCATGATGTGCACAAATTGACGGGCTGCTTGGCCGTGCTAAGTCATTTCTTGTCTAAAGCCGCTGTTTCACCTAAAATTAGTGCTAGCAAATAAACTAGGTCTATCGTAGACTAATTAAGTAAAACCCAAATATCGATCTCTCGAGGAAAACTTAACAGGGTATTTAATCTTGTGATTACACACGCGCTAAACACTCTACGAAAGCAAGTAAAGAATTTAGGGTTTAAAGAATTTATATTCTAGGCAAAGAATTTAAAGAAAGCAAATAAATTAAACTAGGCTTAGAAATAATTAAAAGCAAGTAAAAAGCAACCCTGTCTGTCACCCGGGATAGAGAATTAAACTAAGAAGAAAGCAATAAAATTATCTAGGCATGAATTGAAAAGAAAGCAAATGAATCTAAGCTAGAACCAATTAATCCTAACATGCTGGAAAATAAATCTAAGAAACTAGAAAGCAAATAAATCTAATCTTAGCAAATTAATCTAAACTAATGAAAGCAATTAACCAAAGCAAGTAAAGAAAACAAATAAAATTAATCTAAAGGTATAAATTAAACTTACGAATCGAAGACGAAAGAAAAAACGAAGAACTTGAATTAAATCTTGAATGCAAAAGCTATAATCTTCAAAGCAATATCTAAAAGTTAATCTAGAATTTTGGAAAGCTAAAAACTAGTGTGAGCAAAGGTATTTTTGTTCTAAGAAGATTACATATATATAGAATTTGGAAAAACCTAGTCCAAGAAGGAAACAAAACACTATTCTCGCCAGGGTGAGCGGCCGCCAGCTACAGTGAGCGGCCGCTCACTACTTCCTGCAATCCACTACGCGCGACTTTCTTGTTTTGGCCGTATCTCCCTCGTCCGAACTCGAAATCGACCGCCATTTTTTCCTACGCGCTCCTATCGAACCCCTCTTCAATCTTATGCTTTTTATATCACCCAAATTTGATCTTCATATTTCACTCATTTCTTCAATCTTTTGCTCTTTTCTTCCTTTCTTCTTCTTCATTGCATTCCACTCTTTCCTCTCCTCTACTTTCCCTAGCACATGAACAAAAATACATAAAAGAACACATAACACACAAAAAATCATAATAAAAACACCACACAAAACTCTGACAAAAACACATCAAACAAATCCCCCACAGTTAATCCTTTGCTTGTCCTCAAGCAAAACTCATTCAAATTATTTACAAGACATGAACTTAAGAGTGACAATGATGATGGCTTCAGAAATTTTTTAATAACAAGGACATAATGTAAAACATCTCATTCACTAAGCAATCATAGCAAACGTCAACTTTTAATCTCTTGAACAAGAATCCTCATGGCATGGAAAATATTTGTGTCCTCTCAAATCTCAAGTGTATAATTAGGGACAAAAGAGAACACACTTAATTCAAAATATGCAAATAGCCTACCATAAGCTTGCTTATTGTCTTACCTCTCCATTGCTTCGTGTGTGCCTTCAACGATGATCAAATAGGACTTAATTAAGGGTTCTAATATAGGCTCTTTGGTGGGTAGGATAGTTTTGGCTTAGTGAGGTAATTCCCAAGATATGAAATCACTCAACTCACCCTCTCTTCTTTTCCATTCATTTCAATCCCCCACACTATGTAGAACCATATTTCAAATAAAGCAACTCCAACCCAAGAACATGCCTAATTCACTTTCTACCACTTATACTCAATGAACTACTCTCCCTTTCTTTTCCTTTTCATTTTTTATTTTTTTATTTTTTTATACATATATAGAGAGTTTATTTATTTAGAGTTTATGTGGTAGAAAGGACTTTTTCTTTTCTTTTTTTTTTTTTTTTACTAAAATGTTCTTATCCTTCCCTTCCTCTTTTTCTTCACAAGATTTTCTACTAAGATCATGCCAAACCTAGAATCCAATATCACTCCCCATTCCAAGGTTTTTGAAAGAAACATAGACCTAAAATAGATCTACAAAAAGGCTCAAAGGGGCACAACTAGGATCATATGAGATTTGGACAAGGATAAAAGGAAAAGAAAGGCTAAGAAAAATGGCCTAAGATCATCTCATCATATCAAACATACTATGCAATCTCAAGAAAGATACCAAGGCAAGTTCTAGAGACATATCAGCACTTTTGAACATTTACACTCACAAAGAAAGTAAGACTATAAAAATGTGATAGTCATAGGCTCAAGTCTCACAAGAAATTAGGCTCAAATGATTCATGTTCTTTAAGAGGTCAAAAAGTCTATTTTACCAATCATACTTAGCAAAATGAGGCATGTTTACATATCATTTTCGAATAAAAACAAGTAACATCATTAGCCCATCATCACAACTTAAAGGTCATACTTGAAACAACCTAAACAAGATGCTAAGACGCAAGACAAAAAATTAAGCATGGTTTACACAAAACATAACAAAACAAAACAAAACAAAACAAAACAAATAAACACATAAAATACCACGAAAGTTTCTAACCCCTCCCCCACACTTAAATCAAGCAATGTCCTCATTGCATCAAAAATTAAAGAGAGGGAGATAGAAAACATCACACAAATGACAAAACAATTGGCACCAATCTTCACGAGTCAAACGAACTCCAAAGCTTAGTACCTACACAACCAAAAAAACAAAACACAAAAACACGACAAAACATTAAATAAAAAGAAAAACACGTGTTACAAATATGCTTAAGGTAGTGGTGGGTGTGAGGATCCTTCGCCCGATCTCGATTGTCGAGGAAGAATGCCAGTTAGCTCATTTTCCGAAAATCCTTGCTTCACTTACAAAATAAAAGAAATTAATACTAAACTAACAAAAATCAAAAAGAAAAAAAAAATGAAACCGTGGGTTGCCTCTCATGAAGCGCTTGTTTAACGTCATTAGCTCGACGCATTAAGCATTTTTTTTTCTCAACCAAATCACGTTGCAGCTAGCAATGGGGCGAATCCTATGGTATCTTGAGTGGCTTTTGTGAAATGGAAAAATTCATCGACCATCCTCGATCTATTGTTGAGCTGACCCTCCACCTTGACTTGAGAATTTAGAACGGGATCATCTTCAACACTCGCCTCCCCCACACTTATTCGAGGCTCCTCCTTTACTTGAATCTCCTCATGCATTGTAAGAAACACGTCGATAATGTGTTCCTCTTGTTTCAAAACCTCCATACAGGCATCATCCACATCCTCTCCTTCGTTTAAGTTGCGTAAGAATTCATCAATAATGTCATCATCTTCATCAACACAACTAAAGAACTCTTCTTCAAGAAACTCCTCATCTAGAATTTCAGCTTGTAAGGCCTGCACAACACTTCCTTTATCCAAATTATTAGAAGTATGAACATAAGAACATTTAGGATTAAAAGAAGTAGAAGTAGATGTCCCATCAAAAACCGAGAATGTGACCGATCCTTCCTTGCCGGCCATGCTCAACATTCCAGACGCAACATCTATGCGAGTTTGCGTAGTGGCCATGAACGGTCTTCCCAACAAGAGAATGTGACCTTTCATACTCCTAGCTCCTCATCCCTCATTAAGCACTACAAAATTAGCTAGAACTCGAATGCCTTGAACAATGATTGCAACATCTTCGGCAATGCCCAACGGACGACTCAAAGTGTCGTCTGCTAACTGTATACGAAAGTCAGTCACCTTTACCTTCTTGGATGTCATCTTTTCAAAAATCGAATGTGGCATCAAGTTCACTGCCGCTCCTAAGTCCAGCATGCCAGAGACAATCTCTCCACTATCCAAGGTGACATTTAAGTTGAAACCTCTGGGATCACCTTGCTTAGGAAAAGAATTGAAATTACAAACATGCTTGTGATCCGCCTTCACCTTCTTCACCCTACTTGGAAAAGGAAGAGGTGGTTTATATGGAATGGAAGCTTTGTGGAGAGTAGATTTGGGCTCCGGTTCAGCTTCGGGAGGTGTACCGCCGTTTCGCCCGTTGAGCGATAGCTCGGGGCCTGTGAGCGGCCGCTCACTACCCCCTGCTGGAAGAGTGAGCGGCCGCTCACCTCCCTTTGCAGAAGTTTTCTTTGTTTCGGGGTTTTGGACCCCGTTTTCCACCATCTCCTCGTTCCGGAACACTGCAATGGTCTGAACTTGGTGAACTTGAGTCCCTTGGCCCGGACTCTTCTGCTGCTGCAAACTTTGTTGAATTTGAGTCGCCATTTGACCAATTTGCATCTCAAAGCATTTATTGACTGCTTCTTGTGTCTCTTGAGGACGCGGTGGTAGCACTTGAGGGTTAGGTGGTGGAGCTTGAGGAGGTTGATTTTGAGGATGAGTGTTTTGAGGAGGGTATTGTTGAGGCGGAGGCACAGGATAGGAAGGTTGTTGAGGAGGAATGTATGGTGGAGGTTGATAGAATGACATGGGTTGGTAAAAAGGGGGTTGTGGTTGAGGATAATAGGTGTTTGGGATACAAGCCGTCGTGCTCTCATAGCCGACGCTCCCATCGAATCCAAAAGGTCTGTCGACCATGATGAGGATCAATTCACAGATGATGAACGCGATTATGGTTGCATGGCAATAGAAGATGACTTGGAGGAGGTAAACATCTCTAAACCTATAACTCTTCCATTGTTACTAGGTAGTGAATATGGTGTCGGTGATGATGAAGCTTTCGGCATGGGAAGTGATCTTCTTGACGACTATTTAGAGCTGCTCACGAATCACGAATCCTTGCAGGAAGTTCTCATTCGATTCAGAAAAGAGAATGACAGATTAACCAATACACTCGAGTCCAAAGAAAAGGACCTATTCGAGCTGACGGTTAAGTTCGATGATCTTCTTGAACGTCACCAACGTACCATATCCACTTCAAAGGAACGTAAAGCCACTATCGATCGTTTTAATAGTGCTTCTGTAGCTATTGAAATAATCGAAAGTTCTTTCAAACCATCAAAAAGTTTGAAAGGAATCGGTTTTGGTTCCATCCTAACTTATTGGTTCTGAAGCATCGTTGAAAAGCCTCAAAGCTGATCAACACGCTACTAGCAAAAGGAAAAAGATAGTCGGGTTTATGGCTGGAACTTCAAGGCAGGCTTCCAAAGTATCCTTGAAGGTTCAACCCGATGCTTCAAATAAATCTAAGACTGAAGAGCTTAAACGCTCTACCGTAATTCAAAGCATGACAAGTCAGCGATAAACTCGAAGCGTCAACAAACGTATAAAGCTGACTTGAATAACTTCACATCTCATGAAGGAACTCAAGTACGCTTTATCCCCGACACTTTACATTTCTCTAAAGATCGAAAACTCATCGATCACCCTATACATGGTGAAAGCATCCCTTTACGCTCTCAGAGAAAAAGGAACAGTAAGCGCTTTCACTATTACACACACGATTACACTCAGGATTTTCCCATCAAACAAAGCCCTATTTGTTTCGTTCAGGATCTCGAGAAAGAAATCACGATCTTAGTGAATCCAACTTGAGCCTCCAAACTCACTAACATTAAGGAACCCAATGCAAATTAGGTACTTAAAAATTGTTGATCTCATAGATCAAGGCAACGAACTTAAAAATTGCGGACAAGAGAAAGGAAGAAGCAGCATGGTACTTAGATAACGGTTGTTCGCATCACATAACGGGTGAATGATCCTTTCTCGACGAGTTTGTTACAAAGCCCGGTCCAAATGTTACTTTCGGTGATGATGCTAGAGCTATCACTATCGGATACAGTACTTTTAGCGTTGGAAATATGAGACTCCCTAACGTCTCATATGTCCAAGGCCTCAAACATAACCTACTCTCTATTTCACAACTATGTGATAACGGGTTTGGGGTAGAGTTTATCTCTAACCAGTGTGTTGTCAAGAACAAAGCGTCTATGCAGGTTGTTCTTATAAGTATTCGAAAGCAAAACGTGTATGTAGCTAACTGGAGCAGCTGTGAAGTTGGAACCTGTCTCATCGCTAGAAGCACTTTGGAGATTGGATGGTTATGGCATCGTCGCCTTAATCACTTGAACTTCAAAACAATGAACAAGATATCTCGAAAGAATCTTGTCAGAGGTATTCCGAATGAAGTCTTCAACAAGGATATCGTGTGCCAAGCCTGACAAGAAGGCAAGTAGATCAAAAAATACTCCAAAGTGTTGAAGGACATGGTTTATCTCGAATTCTAGAGCTCCTATATATGGATCTCTTCGGTCCAATTTCACCAGTCACCTTGAGTGGAAGGAAGTACGCTCTTGTAGTCATGGACAATTTTTCATGCTACACTTGGGTACTAATTCTTTTCAAAAAGAAAGATACGCTTCGGGAGCTACCCAAACTCCTAAAGCAACTGACTGTGGAAAAAGGACTGGATGTAGTAAAGATACGCTCCGATAAAGGAACATAATTTCTCAATCAATTCATTGAAGCGTATTGCACAGAGAATGGTATATTTCATCAAACTTCTGCCGCTCGAACTCCGCAACAAAATGGTGTTGCCAAACGCCGAAACAGAACCATCAAAGAAGCTGCACGTTCAATGCTAGCAGATGCTCAACTACCAAAAAGGTTCTGGGGCGAAGCAACCTTCACAGCCTGTTTTACCCAAAACCATACCTGATCAACACACGTCACAACAAAACCCCATACGAATTATGGAAATGGAGAATTCCTACCCTCTCTCATTGACATATCTTTGGTTGCAAGTGTTTCATTCACAACAATGGTAAAAGTCAGTTGAGAGCGTTTGATAGCAAAGCTGATACGGGAATATTCCTTGGATATTCTCCTACAAGCAAAGCCTATCGCGTCTATAACTGTCAAACTCTTGTTGTGGAAGAGACACCACATGTTGTTTTTGATGAAGCTGCTTTCAAGACTCCGCAGGTACAGGAAAATACTGAGAGCATGAGTAATGGATCCGAAAGCGTAATAGAAATTTCTGAAGCTTCTATTCAACCTACAACTCGCTCCATTTCAAAGCAAGTGAATTTGGTGAATGGTTCACTCGAAGAAGAATCTGAGGATGAAATCGAAGGTGTGGAGCAGGATCTAAACAAGTTCTCTCTCGATAAGGGGGAATCAAACCCGAGAATAGCTGATCCTTCGACCTCATCCGTCTCAAACTATGAGGAAGCTCCATGCAGTCCAGTTATATGTGATCAAGGGAATGGTGATAATCACATTTCATACTCCAAAGTGGATGAGACAGAGGCTCTCAACCAGAAAAAGCTTTGGTTGAGGTATCATCCCCAAGAAGGTGTTCTAGGTGACCCCAATCAGGGCGTCAAGACTAGAAATACCTTACTCCATGGTGAAAGTTATTTGTTTAGTTACTTCCTAGCAAACACCGAACCTACATCGGTGGAGGATGCTCTAAATGACTCAAACTGGATAACAGCCATGGAAGAGGAGCTAAACAAATTTGCAAGGAACGACATTTGGTACCTAGTAGATCGACCCTCGCATCAAAGCGTTATTGGTACCAAATGGGTCTTCAAAAACAAGATAGACGAAAGCGGGAACATTGTTCGCAACAATGCTCGCTTGGTTGCAAAAGGTTATTGCCAGGAAGAATGTATCAATTTTGACGAAACCTTCACTCCTGTTGCTCGTCTCGAAGCCATCAGAATGTTTCTTGCATATGCTGCATCCAAGAAGTTCAAAGTCTATCAGATGGACGTAAAAAGTGCTTTCCTCAATGGTGACTTGAAGGAAGAGGTGTACGTTGAACAACCCCCCGGCTTTGAAAAGAGTGATCAAGTGTACCAGCTCATCAAAGCAGTTTATGGCCTAAAACAGGCTCCCAGAGCGTGGTACGAAACTCTTTCAAACTTCCTAGTAGAAAGTGGTTTTCAAAAAGGGAAGGTAGATAAAACCCTATTCACAATCAACGACGGTGAAGACATGCTTTGGGTACAAATCTACGTCGATGACATCATCTTTGAATCTCCAAATCAAAGCCTTAGTGACAAGTTTGCGGGCTTGATGAAGAGAAAATACAAGATGTCAATGATGGGGCTGATGACCTGCTTTTTAGGATTACAAGTGAAGCAAACGAGTCGTGGAATCTTCATCAAACAAGCCAAATACACTCGTGATATGCTCACTAAGTTCGGTGTTCAAAACTGCAAAAGTATCAAAATTCCTATGAACACAAACTTTAAGATAGATCCAGATTTGGATGGCAAGTCAGTCAATGCTACGGATTATCGTATGTTGATTGGCTCACTTCTCTATCTTACAGCTAGCCGACCCGACATTACATTTGTTGTCGGTGTATGTGCTAGATTTCAAAGTAATCCAAAGCAAAGCCATTTGGAAAGAGCTAAGCGCATTCTTCGATACCTTAAAGGGACCATCAACTTAGGTCTTTGGTATCCGGCAGAAGATGACCTCATGCTTAGTGGATATTCCGATGCAGATTTCGGTGGATGTAAAGTTGATAGAAAATCAACAAGTGGAATGTGTCAATTCTTTGGTAACAAGCTGGTATCTTGGTTTTCAAAGAAACAAACTAGTGTTGCCACTTCTACCACCGAAGCAGAATACATGGCCGCAGGAAGCTGCTGTTCACAAATTCTTTGGCTAAAACAGCAGTTGAAGGATTATAAAGTGGAATGTTCTGAAATTCCAATTTATTGTGATAACACAAGCACAATTTCTATCACCCACAATCCTGTGCTTCATTCGAAATGCAAGCATATTGAAATCCGTCATCATTTCATTCGGGATCATGTGGAGAAGCAAGATGTTAAAGTTGAAAAGATTCCGACTGAGGACCAAAAAGCGGACATTCTTACAAAGCCACTTCCAAAGGCCCGCTTTAATAAATTATGCTTAAAACTAGGGTTGCTCGACCCTGGTGAGGAGAAGGTGGAGTAAAGGTGGAGAAGACAAAGCGTGTTCCGTGCCTACTCTCACGCCTTCCTTTTTGGGAAAGATTATTGGGACAATAGGTTAAGGGGGAACCTGTCCTTGCAAAAATCATGAAAGAAGAAGACTTTATCTCCCTAACAAGGAATGATAATTAAACCGAAGGGATGGAGTTCCCTTTTGGAGCATCGACCTCTATACGCTTCTACGATTAAGTGAAGTGTGGTTGAATACTTCTCCTTGATGGGTTAATCGAGGATTAACTTGATTAAGGTTGATAGCCATACCACGATATTCGTAAAACTTGTACCGTCTTGTCAGAGCGGTGCACAAGTGGTATCTTGTGCACATCTTGATTATCCAGCCTACAAAGCGTGGTATAATCTTGATATTGCACCCCCAAATTCTTCTCCAAACATGAAAGCGTTGAACTGACAATCCTCTTCAAGTCAACATACACATACGTAGTCTTTGGGACGTACTGTATGGAGTTGCTTGAATGATTTTCACTCAATTTCACAAGCTTTCATAGTGGAAACGGAGCCAGAAGCACGAAGCATGACACCAACACCACTGCTATTTGTGAAAGCCTCAACTGTTTTGAGTAATATGAAAAGCCAACTCTGAAAAGGTTAGTGTTTATTCTTAAGAATTTAGCCTTATGGAAATATGAGATAGCTTGTCTTAGTAAGGAAGTGAATTTATAACAATTCCATGGATAATATGAATCTGGTGCCCAAAAAGGGTTATCCCAAGTAAAGCACTCAGGCAACTCATATCATCTCATCGGAATCTATAAAGACATTCATCCCCAACCGGGTCCCTTGTGGATTTTGTAATCTCATATCCATATTGTGAAATTCAAGAATTTAAACCTATCTTCGCAAGAGTAAAGAAGTTCACATTATCTCAACTCTCGACAAGTAAAGCGTCTTCCCTACGAAGTTCACACTCTATTACAATAGTCCAAAGCTTTGCACTAGGGGGAAGTACCTTATCTTAGAGAGAAAGCGCCTAGATGAGAACAAACGCTCTCACTTTTCTAAGCGAGAACGTTTCCATTTCTCAACTTACGCTTTAACAATTGAGAATGTGGATCGTCAAAGCGTGATATCACTCAACTACAATGATTGACTGACTAGTGAGTCCTTCTTTCATGTCTTTCAATTGAAGTAAGTCAGTCTATGCAAAGCGTCTTAAAGAACCTTGTGCATGACTCACTGAAAATAACAAAGGGCTGTTACAAACGCTTCACGAACTAGACGCTCTCGTCTAAATTCCAAAGCGAAATACTCAGCTAAATTTCAAATCTCTTTTGTTTCAAATTAATTCCTTATTAATTTACTTACATCATATATATCTATAAAGCAAGATATCAATCAAGTATAAGTTGCATGTGATATCTTTGCATTTAATGCAAAGACTGCTGTAAATACGGTATTCGAGACTCACTCGCGTGTGTATCTCACTTGCGCTACCGAACCGCCAATACCTTTTTAATCTTGGCCGTCGGACGTTTCGAATTAATTTTCCCATGATCGCACGATCAAAGTAATTGTAAAAACAAGATCTCAACCACTAACATAATTTACGGAACGTGATCTTAGCCACTCACTAAGACACGTCGCTCCACTACCCCACTCCTACTCACAATTACTGAAATATTTTTATACATCAATATATATACATACATTCACTGTTTGCATACTCATCTTTTCACCATTTTTCGTAAATTTCTGCAACTCTTAAGTTCTTCCCCTCACAGAACTTATTTTTCGCAACAATCTTAATTCTTACTTCAGAAAATCTCAAACAATGGTGAATGCTAAATGGAAACCTGCTCTGCGTAGCCGATATGGCGAGTTCATCTATACGGAGGCTCACGTTAATCCGGATCTGCTCACTGATGGTGGAATCATCAAGAGGGCTATACAATATTCAGGGTTGGAAAAACTTCTTTTCCAGCACTCTCGCTACATCATTCCACTTGGGGTTGTTGAGTTCCTCTTTAATCTGGACTCACAAACCCTAGAGACTAAAATCTCTCTCTATAAGACGGAAGAAAATGGCCTAGTCTTCCTGGTCTCTACTGAATCACTAGCACTCGAGGATTTATTCGAAGATTCAGTTCCTATTCCAAGTTCTGGGGCTGACCCGGAGACCGCTGGTGATCCGGATATTCAAAAAGAGTACAGACGCTTCACAACTGATCCTCATGCCATCTTTGTCCAGAAACATTCAAAGACGACTTCGCTTCGTCATCCTTTTGACCATTTGATGAACATTGTGACAAAGTGTCTTCTTTGTCACACTGGTAGCTGGTCTACTATCACAGAGCAGAAGATTCGTCTTCTTTCGGCGCTCTGTGATGCCGCTTCCAACCGAACGTCTTATAACTGGAGAGCGTGGTTCATACGGCAGCTCGCAAAGTGAGTAAAAGCGTCAGGAAGGAGACTGAAGGCAAACATGCAGGACAACTTTCGTTCCTTGGAAAGCTAAAATACGGAATGAAGATCTCCATGTTTTTGGAGCACTCATGGCCATCACAAGAATGGCACGTGGAGAATAAATACACTCATGTCCAGTTCACCAGGACGCTCCCAGGTGATGAGTTTGGAGTTGTCGTTCTGCCCACTACGGACATTGAGTATACCCAAGATGAAGCCATGATTCTCAAGGAGGAAGAAGAGAAAAGAAGAAAGAAGAAAGGAAAAAGAAAGATAAGACTCCCAAGAAACCAAAGAAAAATCCATCTCTGGAATAATCAGTTCCTACCAAGATTGGGAAGCGTGTTTTGGTAGATGAAGAGGATGTGGAAAGCGCCGCATCTTCCTCCGACGCTTCAGACTCTGACAGAACTATGAGTCAGGATCTTGAAGCCGGTGCTCTTCTAGCACAAGAGGAAGGAGAAGAAGTTGACGCTCAGGCAGCTGATCACCACACTGACGCTTTCGAGCCAAATCCATTAACAGATGAGGAGCTGCTGATTGAATCTCCTCCATCTCCCAAAGCATCCAGTAGGGTAACCCAAGATGTTGACAGAGAGCTTACGTAGGCTGCAGAAGAAATCGGAGAGTTCTTTGGAACTTTCTCTATACCCACACATGTGCTAGAAATGCTCTCTCAATTTCTAAAATATGTTCGCTGTCACGTACCAACATACACCGCACTTGTGAGTTGCTACGGGATACCGATCCCAAAGCACTGATCGAGGATGAAGCCGTCATTCTCAGCAACTTCAAGCTTGAACGCTTTGATGATCTCATTAATGAGGCGGAAGTATGGAGGCGGATCGAGACAAAAGTAAAAGAATTCGTTCCATCCTACACTCCACGCCCTACCACACCTACTGGCGCTCCTGCCACAACATTTGAAGAAAGTCTGGCTATTCTTCAAACCGCTCATGATGAGGTGGAGCGTGAATGCGCTCAGTTGAAGCTTGTGTTGCATGAAAAGGAGATCCAACTCTCCAAGGATGCCGAAGAAAAGAAAAAGGCACTTGAAGAGCTTTCAACTGCTTCCACTAAGTTGAAAGCACTCAAAGAAGACAACATGAAGAAGAATGAAGAACTCTCAACTACTATCCAAGAGTTGACGGAGCTCAAGGAGACGGTCGCTGATCTGGAAGATCAGCTAGAAAGCGAACGGGAACACATCAAAGACGCTCATAATGAACTTTTGACCGTCAAGGCAAATCTTCAAGAAATCCTAGCATTATGATCGGAAGTTCTGGAGATCACTGATGCCTTGGATATGGCTCTTGACGATATCGACCAAAGCGCGAAGGTGTTGGAAGCCGCGATCGAACGTCAAGACCTCATGATGGACGACCTAGAGCGTGCCCATCGTGAACTAGAGTGTGCTAATACCGAGCTCTCCACGATCAATGCAAAGGTCGCTTTACTGGAGCAAGAGCTGAAAGCAGTCAAAGCAGACAGATTCAATGCCGACTCCGCCGCCCGCCAGCTACAAGAGAAGCTTCTTGCCACAGAACGGAAGCTTGCAATATCATAACAGCAAAGGAAGCTTGCCGAAGCTTCAACACACCCACCTACTACTAGGCAACAGAGTGGCACGGGCCAGTCTGGACAAACTAACACTGCCACTTTGGAAGGCCTTTCCGCCCTTATCAACGCGCTTGTAAATCATATTCGACATGAGTTTACTGTCTATCGAGACACAATCTCTAGGTCTATCATTCTCACAAATGCTCGCACTCCCGCTCTGGTACTTTCGGCATAAATCCTTGGCTCTCTTCTGGCACAAGGCCTGTTAAAGGACAATCAACCGAATATCGATCTGCAAGGTGCCGTCAATCAAAGTGCCACAGCGCCCTCCGCTCCCACCCCACCTATTTTTGATTCTGCCAAAAAGGGGGAAGTGACTGGGACGTCAAGCGCTCAACACACTTTGGCCATGGCACAGAAGAAGGGGGAAGAAGAACCAGAGCTGCAAATCATCTCTTCCAGAGAGCTAATCAATGCCGCTCCGATTCAAGCCGTGTCAGCAGCAGAGCCTTCAAAGCGTGCGCTTCCAAAGCGCAAAATCACTGAGTCTGCTGACAAACAAAAGAAGAAGATAAAAATGACTCCCGCAACAATGACCAATGAGGCTGGAATGCAACACTAATTCCAAGAGGAATTAGACGCGATCTTGGAAGTTAAGAGGCTGCATCACCTCCGATGGTATCTGTTGAAGAACACACCGACAAACAAAGCTGAAAAAGAGTGCCAGGAAGTGATGGCACGATACAAAGCGGTGTCGGAGTGCAGGGATGAAATTTTTAATGCACAAGTGGTTACAGACATGGACAAAGCGCTGCATCTCATGAAGGTGGAGGACATTGAAGCAAAATGAGTTTATGTCGAAAGTCTGCGAACAGACGCTTTCGAGAAATGCAGAAAGCATCTGGCAGCTAGGGACGAACCCGAAAGGGAAAAGCTGAGAAATGCGGCTCCAAATGCGAAATTTGTTGAAGAGATTATTCCAGCTGACCTCAAGGAGGAGTGGAATGAAGCCAAGACAAAATTCGTGAAATGTTTTTATCAGTGGAATGGCTTTCACAGTGCTCTGACCATGGACTGCTTCGTTGCATATATGGATCACTGCAACATCTCTCTGTTCAACAAAATCTTGGAGCTAGCAGACGGGATCACTCTCAAACCACCAAAGAAAGAGAGCTACAAACTCCCACTTATTGGAGGCGTTATCCCTGATGATGAGGCCATCAAAAAGGAAATCAATGAGTGTGTTGATTGGCTGGAGAAGAATGAACGTCCAGATCGTTATCAAGCTGCCATTATATCTAGAGTCTACAGTGCTTATGGCATGATTCCTCCAACTCCACGGAAGCGCTTCTGATCGATACTCATTGTATTCATACAATTCTCAACCCCATTAATACAATGATATCTGTTACTACTCAAAGACAATCTCTTATTGTCTTTACTTGTCTATATGTTTTCATACTAACTACTATAATTGCATTAATATCGTGCTTTGCCTAACCCGCTTCTCTTCTTATACTTGCCTAGAATTGTCTACATTTGTGTAGGTACTTGACGTCGGGTTTTGGCATCATCAAAAAGGGGGAAATTGTTGGGATATTATGTTAAGGGGGAACTTGGATCAAGTTCGAAATAACTTGTTTTGATTAGATACCAAAACCCTCATTGTGTAGTCATTTCCCTTATTACTTTTGATAAATCTAGATTAGTTGATCCTAGTGAAGCTTACTTGTTAGGAAGCTTATATTATTAGTCTAGAAGCGCAAAGGACAAAGCAACTGAAGTTCGCAAAGAGTTAGGAAGCAAAGCGACTTCAATTGTAAAGAAGCCAGAAAGAAATAATTGTCAGAACGTCATGAAGACATCTAAAGCCGACTTCAAATCAATAGAAGCGGGCACTCACAAGTCAGCTCATCTAAAGTGTCTCAGATACGAAGCTGCATTTTAAGAGCGTCAATGATAAAGTTGACCGAGAATTCAAGATTTGAATTCCTGACACATGGCTGACTCTGATCCGACGTGTCAGCACACCATTGTACAACGGATAAAGCAACAGTCTTAAGTAGGTGAAGTCGCCATACCATAGGTGCGGCGAACATCCCTTCCTACTCCTGACAAAGCAGAAAAGAAACTGACACGCTGACATATCCGGAAATTAAGGAACAAGGAACCTCTTCTTTCTCAATGGGAAGTAGGGCTCCTTACTATAAAAAGGGAGAAGTTGCACACATTAAAAGGTGACGCACGTACAAATAATTCAAGCATTCATAATCTAAGAACTCAAGCAAAATTTCTCTCAAGCCCAAAGTTCTTTCAAAGCGTTTCACTTTAGTGTGTCCTTAAGAACTTATTTCTTAAGTATTGCAACTATCTCTAATTCTAGGTTCAATCTCTCATATCCAAAGCCTAGTCCTTTTTGAGAATCCTTATTCCTTTACCAGTGAATTAATTGTAAAGGATTCTCATATTTGCAAAAATCCAAAAACCCCAAAACCCAAGTCTAGAGTGAATAGATTGAGTTGAAAGGTTGTAGAGTTTTTGTAATAGAGTGTGTTGTTGTAAGGTTTCTCGAGAGCCAGTAAAATCTCTGAGGATTCAAGGACATGTTTGTTACTAGCCTTGAATCACTTTCCTTTGGAAGTATAAAACAAGGGATACCGAGTGAAGGTATTCATCCCATCGAGGATAAGAGTGGACGTAGGAGGGGTACTCCGAACCACTATAAAATTGGTTCTCTTTACTTTTAAGTTCATTATTGCTTTGATTTTCATCACACACACACACACGCTTTAAATAGAAAACTGTTTTTAATCGCAAAGAAAAAGTTATAACCATCTCACCACATTCCGCACAAGTTACTCACAGCATAGAAGCTTTGATTGTTTCACCTAGCTTCAAAGCGTCTATTCACTACACGAGCAGGAAGCCTTGAATGCTTCACCAAGCTTCAAAGCGTCCACTCGTTTAAAAAGGCCGAAATTTGTTAAAGAAGTTAAATACTTCTCTACACACGTATTCACCCCCCCCCCTCTACGTGTGTAAGCGCTTTTCGGGACCAACAGGAAGGATATTGAAAATTTTGAGACGATGGCCTACGGGACGGGTAATTACCTTGTTGTTGGGTACGTCCCGTTGCAGCTTGTTGTGGAGGAACTTGAGGATAATATCCTTGAGCTGCATAGACTTCAGCTCCTCCTTCATAAGTGAACTCCCCCATGTTTGGGCAGCTATCGGCGTAATGTCCAATCTCTTGGCAAATATCACACACCACAAACTCTTCTTCTTGTTCTTGCACCTGAACTTTCACTTGCGGTTGTGTGTTCTTGAGAATCTTGGCCCGGGGAGTTGGTGGCGAGGCTTCAATTTTCATCTCCAATACTTGCAGTTTTCTCATGATGTCTGCCAACTGCCGTTTCATCTCCGAACTGGCTCCGATTGCATTCGCTTCTCTCAGTTGGGGTCGGCATGTTTTGCGTTGCGAAGTCGCTGCAGCAGTTTCGAAAATGACTTTTGATTCAGTAGCAGTCTTTGATCCCAAATATCCTCCCGCAGTGTTGTCTACCAGCGTCTGACTCGATGAATTGAGTCCATCATAAAAGAATTGCCATAACATTTCGCTTGCAAACTGATGATGCGGGCACTGCTGTAATAAGTACTGAAATCTCTCCCAAGCTTCATGAAACAGCTCATCAGCATCTTGGATAAAATGCATTATCTTCGATCGAACCTCTTGAGTTTTTCGGTTGGGGTAATATTTCAGCATGAACTTCTCGCAAACTTGCTTCCATGTAGTCATCGATCCAGCTGAAAGGGAATGGTACCATATCCTTGCGCGATCCTTTAGACATAAAGGAAAGCATTTCATCCTCAATTGATCTTCCGAGATGTTTCCCAGTGGAAAATTCTAAACTATAGAACAAAATTCTTGGATGAAGTCAAGGACATCCTCATTTGCCATGCCATGATAAGAAGGTAGCAACTGCTGATGTTGTGGTTTCAGTTCGTGATCCTGAACCTCCTTGGTCAGGACTATTGCCGATGTGGAATCGGCGATAGTTGGGCGGCCATACTGATTCAGAGGTTGTTCTGCCATATTCCTTGGTTGATCAGAATCTGTGGACTCGTCAGAACTAGAATTAGAGCCTTCGTCGAATGCTGACGCTCTCTCCGACACTTGAGTGGGCCTTTGCGCTAAAAACTCCGGACTATGTGACTTCTCAAAAATTGGTGATGCAATGAAGCCTAATCCGCTGTCAGAGCCTTCACTTCTTTCTCCTCCTTTCGTACTTGCCAGCACTGCTTTCCTCCGATTGATGTTGTCTATATACGGTGAAAGATCTTGTTGAAGACTTCGTCGACCATGCATGCACAACACTCAACAAACGGGTTAAGAGCACCAATGGTAAGCAAAATACACGAAGGAGATTTAGAAGCAATAAAAACGTTTTTTTTTTAAAACGAAAATAAACATAAATTAAAAACACAATCACAAAATCAATTAACTAAAGTTTTCCCCGGCAACGGCACCAAATTTGTTTCACCTAAAATTAGTGCTAGCAAATAAACTAGGTCTATCGTAGACTAATTAAGTAAAACCCGAATATCGATCTCTCGAGGAAAACTTAACAGGGTATTTAATCTTGTGATTACACACGCGCTAAACACTCTACGAAAGCAAGTAAAGAATTTAGGGTTTAAAGAATTTATATTCTAGGCAAAGAATTTAAAGAAAGCAAATAAATTAAACTAGGCTTAGAAATAATTAAAAGCAAGTAAAAAGCAACCCTGTCTGTCACCCGGGATAGAGAATTAAACTAAGAAGAAAGCAATAAAATTATCTAGGCATGAATTGAAAAGAAAGCAAATGAATCTAAGCTAGAACCAATTAATCCTAACATGCTGGAAAATAAATCTAAGAAACTAGAAAGCAAATAAATCTAATCTTAGCAAATTAATCTAAACTAATGAAAGCAATTAACCAAAGCAAGTAAAGAAAACAAATAAAATTAATCTAAAGGTATAAATTAAACTTACGAATCGAAGACGAAAGAAAAAACGAAGAACTTGAATTAAATCTTGAATGCAAAAGCTATAATCTTCAAAGCAATATCTAAAAGTTAATCTAGAATTTTGGAAAGCTAAAAACTAGTGTGAGCAAAGGTATTTTTGTTCTAAGAAGATTACATATATATAGAATTTGGAAAAACCTAGTCCAAGAAGGAAACAAAACACTATTCTCGCCAGGGTGAGCGGCCGCCAGCTACAGTGAGCGGCCGCTCACTACTTCCTGCAATCACTACGCGCGACTTTCTTGTTTTGGCCGTATCTCCCTCGTCCGAACTCGAAATCGACCGCCATTTTTTCCTACGCGCTCCTATCGAACCCCTCTTCAATCTTATGCTTTTTATATCACCCAAATTTGATCTTCATATTTCACTCATTTCTTCAATCTTTTGCTCTTTTCTTCCTTTCTTCTTCTTCATTGCATTCCACTCTTTCCTCTCCTCTACTTTCCCTAGCACATGAACAAAAATACATAAAAGAACACATAACACACAAAAAATCATAATAAAAACACCACACAAAACTCTCACAAAAACACATCAAACAAATCCCCCACAGTTAATCCTTTGCTTGTCCTCAAGCAAAACTCATTCAAATTATTTACAAGACATGAACTTAAGAGTGACAATGATGATGGCTTCAGAATTTTTTAATAACAAGGACATAATGTAAAACATCTCATTCACTAAGCAATCATAGCAAACGTCAACTTTTAATCTCTTGAACAAGAATCCTCATGGCATGGAAAATATTTGTGTCCTCTCAAATCTCAAGTGTATAATTAGGGACAAAAGAGAACACACTTAATTCAAAATATGCAAATAGCCTACCATAAGCTTGCTTATTGTCTTACCTCTCCATTGCTTCGTGTGTGCCTTCAACGATGATCAAATAGGACTTAATTAAGGGTTCTAATATAGGCTCTTTGGTGGGTAGGATAGTTTTGGCTTAGTGAGGTAATTCCCAAGATATGAAATCACTCAACTCACCCTCTCTTCTTTTCCATTCATTTCAATCCCCCACACTATGTAGAACCATATTTCAAATAAAGCAACTCCAACCCAAGAACATGCCTAATTCACTTTCTACCACTTATACTCAATGAACTACTCTCCCTTTCTTTTCCTTTTCATTTTTTATTTTTTATTTTTTTATACATATATAGAGAGTTTATTTATTTAGAGTTTATGTGGTAGAAAGGACTTTTTCTTTTCTTTTTTTTTTTTTTTTTACTAAAATGTTCTTATCCTTCCCTTCCTCTTTTTCTTCACAAGATTTTCTACTAAGATCATGCCAAACCTAGAATCCAATATCACTCCCCATTCCAAGGTTTTTGAAAGAAACATAGACCTAAAATAGATCTACAAAAAGGCTCAAAGGGGCACAACTAGGATCATATGAGATTTGGACAAGGATAAAAGGAAAAGAAAGGCTAAGAAAAATGAAGGTGCCAAAGACCATTCATGATGTGCACAAATTGACGGGCTGCTTGGCCGTGCTAAGTCATTTCTTGTCTAAAGCCGCTGTTTCACCTAAAATTAGTGCTAGCAAATAAACTAGGTCTATCGTAGACTAATTAAGTAAAACCCAAATATCGATCTCTCGAGGAAAACTTAACAGGGTATTTAATCTTGTGATTACACACGCGCTAAACACTCTACGAAAGCAAGTAAAGAATTTAGGGTTTAAAGAATTTATATTCTAGGCAAAGAATTTAAAGAAAGCAAATAAATTAAACTAGGCTTAGAAATAATTAAAAGCAAGTAAAAAGCAACCCCGTCTGTCACCCGGGATAGAGAATTAAACTAAGAAGAAAGCAATAAAATTATCTAGGCATGAATTGAAAAGAAAGTAAATGAATCTAAGCTAGAACCAATTAATCCTAACATGCTGGAAAATAAATCTAAGAAACTAGAAGGCAAATAAATCTAATCTTAGCAAATTAATCTAAACTAATGAAAGCAATTAACCAAAGCAAGTAAAGAAAGCAAATAAAATTAATCTAAAGGTATAAATTAAACTTACGAATCGAAGACGAAAGAAAAAATGAAGAACTTGAATTAAATCTTGAATGCAAAAGCTATAATCTTCAAAGCAATATCTAAAAGCTAATCTAAACTAATCTAGAATTTTGGAAAGCTAAAAACTAGTGTGAGCAAAGGTATTTTGTTCTATGAAGATTACATATATATAAAATTTGGAAACCTAGTCCAAGAAGGAAACAAAACACTATTCTCGCCAGGGTGAGCGGCCGCCAGCTACAGTGAGCGGCCGCTCACTGTTTCCTGCAATCCACTGCGCGTGACTTTTTTGTTTTGGCCGTATCTCCCTCGTCCGAACTCGAAATCGACCGCCGTTTTTTCCTACGCGCTCCTATCGAACCCCTCTTCAATATTATGATTTTATATCACCCAAATTTGATCTTCATATTTCACTCATTTCTTCAATCTTTTGCTATTTTCTTCCTTTCTTCTTCTTCATTGCATTCCACTTTTTCCTCTCCTCCACTTTCCCTAGCACATGAACAAAAATACATAAAAGAACACATAACACACACAAAATCATAATAAAAACACTACACAAAACTCTCACAAAAACACATCAAACAGCCACCGAAAAACAACTCCCTTTTTCAAGATTTTGAAAAAGGCGCCGGACTTCGAATGGAAAGACGAGCAAAGGTCGGCATTCAAGGAGCTCAAGAAGTACCTGGCTAATCTCCCGACTTTATCCATTTTAAAGGAGGGAGAAGTCCTTTCCCTATACCTCGCAGCTTCTTCGGACGAGGCCATAAGCGCGGTGCTAGTTCGGGAGGAAGGACGTCGTCAGCTGCCTGTCTACTTCATTAGCCGAGCACTGAACGGGCCGGAGATGAGGTACCAACCACTTGAGAAAGTTGCGCTCGCATTGGTAAATGCTACAAGGAGATTGCGACCTTACTTTCATGCGCACTCCATACAAGTCCTGACCGACCTGCCACTTCGACAAGTGCTGACCAAACCAGAAGCATCGGGAAGGATTGCAAAGTGGGCAGTCGAGCTCGGCGAGCACACCATCTCTTTTTGCCCACGTCAAGCCATCAAAGGTCAAGCCTTAGTAGATTTTCTAGTGGAGGTAAAATTTACAGAAGTGCCAAAGCCGACCGAATCCTCCCCAAGCAAAACCGATGCCGAAGCTTTAACCAAACCACCAAAAGATTGCTGAAAAGTCTACGTGGACGGGGCCTCGGGACATTCAGGAAGCGGAGAAAGTGTCATACTCCTCAGCCCAGAAGGACAAGAGACCACTTATGCACTTTGGTTCAACTTCCCAACAACAAATAACGAGGTGGAGTACGAAGCTCTAATCGCCGGACTTCGTCTAGCTTAGGCCCTCCAGATACAAGTTGTACAAGTACACAGTGATTCTCAAGTCATAGTGAGCCCCATATGCTAGGAAAGTACAAGGCCAAAGGCGAAAGGATGAAAAAGTACCTCCACAAAGCCAAGAGTTTGCAACAAGGCTTCTCATATTTTGAGTTGGTTCGAATTCCAAGAGGGGAGAGGTAAAACCACCCCGTACTCGGTTTAAAGCTGAAAAAACCTAAGGATTAATCCTAGAGTTAAAGGGACATCACGGCGGCCGGCCTCAACAGCGAGACCGATGAGTTGTTTAAATGAGTTCGGCATAATTTGCCCTAAGGTCATGCCGAACTTCCGTAATAACTTATCAAAACAAGAAAAAGGGGAAAATGAAGGCCGCAACCCAAGCAGTCTTCGTACATAATAAAAAAACCAACCGGAGGCGAATAAGCCCTATCCTCCAGACGGGGAACTACAAGCAAAGCAGAAAATAAAAAAAAAATTGACAATTTCTTGAACCCTAGATGCGCTCAAATTGACGCATGTTCAAGAATGTTGCCGAAATCCGAACTTACAGAAGGATACCGAACACTACGGACAACAGGAACGGCTGAATCGACGGTATAATACTCTACGACTAGGTACGGCGACTGACTCGACGTCCCCGCTGGAGAATCCGACGGCGAACTGGACTCATTATGGCTTTCGTCGCCGTAAGGGTGACTAACACGAGAAGAAGAAGCTATGGAGGAAATAACTTACTTATGTAAGGCACTGTGGAAGTTTTGGCGCTGATGAGCGATGGTGACGGAAATGACGGTGCAAGTTGTGAGCGGCGGAAGAAAAGAGCAGAAAACTGGAAGTAAAGTTTGAAAATTTTGGAAAATGAGGGGAAATAGCGTATCAAAGACGCTTTATCCCTGTTCCGCCTTTTCGCCTTCACCCAACGTCCAATCACGCCTCACTTTATCGGGAGTCCAACTGGTGCATTAATTAAATGTGACTCACATCCCGTGTTCGGCTTCGGCACATGATACTCAAGCCACTTTGTCGAATTTATTTTTTGATGGGGTAAAGCAACCATTATCCAACCTCGTTCTCAAACGGGGTGATGTAGACCTTGACTTCGTCGAATTCATTTTTCGACGGGGCAAGCTACTTTACGCCGACCTCGTCTTAACGAGGCGGTACGAACTTGATTAACACGTATTTTATGTGCATGTGAGTGCGTTTTGCATATGTTTGAGTCTCGATATATGTGCTTAAATGTTAGAAATGCTAGGGTTTCTTAACTCTTAGCATACTTTAGACTTTTCTCGTTTTCTCGGTTTTCGATCTATTTTTGTGAGAATTTTAAAAGAGCATTCAAGTAGTTAAGGATCGAAGACCGGAAATGAGGGAGAATCAAGCTCAATTAGAGTGAAACTTGTGTTCTTACATGTGGAATTTCAAGTTGTATATTTAGGGTTTCACTAGTTGCTTTCATTTATGCTTTCTCCTCGTTCTCTCGAGTCTCTTTATGCTTTTTCAGGAACAATGGAGAACTCCCTTAGCTGATTTACTTATTCCATATCGAAGAGGAGTTTGATACGAAGCCATAGCAAAAAGCGGATCGAGAATCGGAGTTCGGACGAGGGAGAACGAGGCGAAACCGTAGGGCTGGGCACGGAGGAGGATCGCCGTCTGCCCTTCCCCCTTCACTTATCGACCGAGTTAGCTCGTTTAACTCGGTCCAACTCGACCCAAACATGATTTTCTATGTATTTAATCCTAGAATTCACCCCATTTGTGTATCTTTTATATATTTTAACACTCTTAGAACCCTAGAAACATTTCCCTCTTTCCTTTTTAGTATTTTGAAGATTGTTGAAGATTTATGTTGAAGATTTGAAGACTCATTCCATTATTCTCTTCCTTATTGAATTCTCTATCTTTTAAGCATGATTTCATTTACTTTCTATGGTTTAATTCCTCTAATTATGTCTAGCTAAATTTCCTTTTGGTTCCAATATATGAAGATATGATCTAGAAAATTAGGTTTTTGGATTTTGTTGTTGGATTTACCAATTAGTCACTATTTACACGGTCATAGTGACCAAAAATAGACTTGTCGCTAACATACAGCGACAATAAATTATGATAACATCAAAACTCCGTCGCTTATTTATTTATTTGTGACAAGCAAAACTATTGTCACTGTACACGTGTTTGTAGTGACAACCAAACTATTGCCACTGAGATATAGTGACGAAAAATACCGACAACTATAAATTTTATCACAATTGTACTATATTGTGATGATAAAAATTATTGTCACAATATATGTGCTTAGTGTGATGATATTATAACCGTCACTAAAAAAATTGTCACAAGAGACAGATTTTTTTGTAGTGTGAGTACGTTAAGTCGATTGAATAAATGAGAGTAATTATTATGATTATTA
>CM038111.1:19078896-19164582 GCA_001642375.2 Mentha longifolia
AGATACTTAATCTTAATTGGTTGTTCACATCCGACAAATTTAACGATCATGACATTTGTGTCAAAGTACCATCAAGACTTGTAACAAAATAAAACTTAGCTTCATAGCATTTGAGCTATTCTAATTTATCAAATTGTGGTCAAATGCATCTTTTTAGAGAATTCTAAGAGAGTTCTGGAAAACAAATTAAATTATAAAGATCCCAATAAGTTCCCCATTGACATATATCTTAATAATTTCTCTTTTTTTATGATGCCAAAATGTGCGACTGAAAATATGTCTATTTGATTATGGCACAATAAGAGAAAATAGTCAAAAGAGTTGAGCACAGTTCTTGATAAAGGAGTTTGTATATTCCATCTTGTTTTAACGCCTATTTGGATTTGGCTGCAGTTTATTTGGGACAAAATAAGCGGACCATTATAACAAAATCTGGGGTGGAAATATATGATTCTTCCCTATTTATTTGAAGACAAAAACTTGTGTCAGCCGGGCCCAAAGTGTCAATCTTTATACAGAAAAGTGTCAATCTATATGAATAAAAGTGTCAAATTTTAACATAATTATTTTACGAAGAAAATGACAATTTTTAAAAGTGTCAATCTTATACAGAAAAATGTCAATCTATATGAATAAAAATGTCATTGTTTTAGGCCCGGCCGCACGGTGCCTCCGACTGACCCAAGTGTGTCCCTTGTTTGAATTATAGATAATGATAAGAGCATTCTTCTTTGGATAGATATGGAGATAGATAGCCGTATCTTTGGTGCTTAGTCTCCAAGTAATGCGCCGTTACCTCTATGTTTCCTTATATATTCTTTAATTTTGTATTTACACTTTTCTTTCACATATCCCTCACTCACAGAGTCACAGTCACAACAACTTCTCTCTTTCACTCGCTGACAATGGCGCTATCCACCCCAGCTTTCATGCGCGGCCTGCAACCAATTCACCGCGCCCGCGCCTCATTTTCAATTGCTAAACTACCATCTTCATCGATCTCACTCTTAGTTAGGTCTTCCGCACGCAGATGTCTCACCATGGCGGCGTTACGGCTGCCCCCACCTCGCCTCATCGGGCCGCCTGAAATCTACCAAAACTCCGCCGCGGCTGAGGCTATTACAACATTCTCGCCGGAGATCAACCAAGAAACTGCCGCCGGGAAGCCCGATCCGTTCATGGACCAAATGGTCGCAAATTTTAATACCACGGTGACCTTCATGGGCAACACCTTCAATGGGCTACACCGAAAACCGTTCTCCGACCTATCTGTCGTCGGGCAATCCCTGTTTGGATTCTTCTTCCACGTTGTTCCCGATACACCGCCGGAGAGCGTGGTCAGCCGCCTGCAGCTCGCCTGGGATCAAGATCCATTGAAGGCGTTGAAGCTCATCTGCAATCTCCGAGGAGTCCGCGGCACCGGAAAATCTGATCGAGAAGGATTCTACTACGCCGCCTCGTGGCTGCACGAACACCACCCCCAGACCCTAGCCGGAAACTTGGCCTCCATCGCGGAATTCGGATACTTCAAGGATCTGCTCGAGATTCTCTACCGGATTCTCGAAGGAGCCGATGCACGGAAACTGGCGAGAGAGATGAGGGGGAGGAAGATGAACCCCGACGAGAACCGGTCACGTGCGGAGAAGAAGATCGAAATGGCGAAAAGGGTTGTGGAGAGGTACAACACCGACCTGTTTTCCGCTTCCTGCACGATCGTGTCTCCGACGTGTTCGCGCACTGCCTGAGGTCGGACATGGAGATGCTCAAGTCGGAAAAACTGAACAAAATTAGCCTCGCCGCAAAATGGTGCCCCTCCCTCGATCTGTCCTACGACAGAGTGACTCTGTTATGCGAAGCCATCGCGAGGAAGGTGTTTCCGAGGGAAGAGTATCCCGAGTACGAAGGCGTGGAGGATGCGCATTACGCGTACAGAGTGAGGGATCGGTTGAGGAGGAAGTGCTGGTGCCTCTGCGGAAGGTTCTAGAACTTCCGGAGGTTTACATGGGGGCTAACGATTGGGGAAATCTGCCTTACAACAGGGTGGCCTCTGTTGCTATGAAGATTTACAAGGAGAGATTCTTGAAGCACGACGGGGAAAGATTCCGCGAGTTCTTGGGAGAGTCAAGTCCGGTGAGGCCAAGATCGCAGCTGGTGCATTGCTACCGCATCAAATAATTGCGTCGTTACACGATAAAGATGGTGGTGAAGTGGCGGAGCTGCAGTGGAAGAGAATGGTGGAGGACTTGGCAGAGGTCGGGAAATTGAGGAATTGCCTTGCAATCTGTGATGTTTCCGGGAGTATGTATGGGACTCCCTTAGATGTTTCGGTGGCGCTGGGGCTTCTGGTGTCGGAGCTGAGCGAAGAGCCGTGGAAGGGGAAGCTCATCACTTTCAGCGAAAACCCTCAGCTCCATATAGTACAAGGGGAAACCTTGACAGCTAAAACTGATTTTGTAAAAGAATGGAGTGGATGATGAACACTGATTTCCAGAAGGTGTTTGATGTGATACTGCAAGTGGCTGAGAGTGGGAAGTTGAAGAAAGAGGAGATGATAAAGAGGCTGTTTGTGTTTAGTGACATGGAGTTCGACCAAGCTTCTCTGAATTCATGGGAGACGGATTACAAGGTGATAGTGAGGAAGTATACAGAGAAGGGATACGGAGATTGTGTGCCGGAGATTGTGTTTTGGAATTTGAGAGACTCGAGAGCGACGCCGGTGCCGTCACACCAGCCGGGGGTGGCGCTTGTGAGCGGCTTCTCAAAGAATTTGATGAAAATATTTCTGAAAGAGGGTGAGATTAAAGATCCAGTGGAGACGATGGAAGAAGCAATTTCTGGTAACGAATATGAGGAGCTGATTGTCATTGACTGATTTATTTTCTTTTTCTTTTTTTATTAAACAAAGTGAAGTATCTTTCGAGTCTGAAAGTTTGATTTAGGTACATTTTGAGTCTATTTTGGATGAAGGCTTGTTTTCCATACATTCATACATTTTCTATTTCAAAGCATGTTGTGCAAGTTACTGGCAATGGTCTTCCGAGCTCACTTTTGAACCTTTCCATTGGAATCAATATTAATCATCTGAAAATAAAACAATAAAACATAAAACAAATGTGCAGCATATTCTGAAACTCTTAGGCTATGTTTGGTACAAAGTTAGGATTTAGTGGGATTAATAAACTTGAGACTATTTGTATGAATAGAAAATGAGATAAATTATCTATATTTGTATTGGGTAGGTAAATTAAAAAGTAAGATAAGTTAAATAGGTGTTTGATAATATGGACAAAATTTAAGATTAAATTGTACATTTACAAAAGTAACTTTATATTTTTTACTTATTTTTGTAATCTTATTTTTTTAAACTAGTTTAATTTTATTGTTTACATGTATCTATTTTTTGTTATGTTTTGTAGTCTAATTAATAAAAAATACAAAATTAGAAAGAAAAAAAAAAAAAAAACCTGCACAAACTCACGCCCCACCCCACCCTCTCGTCTCTCTCTGACTCTCTCTTCTCCCCATTCTTCAACTTCTTCTTCGACCAGTGCTCTAATTCTCCTTCCTCTTCTTTTTGTAGTGGGCAAAATTCGCCTGACCGGCCCAAACCCAATTGTCCATAAGAAATCAGCAGTCGGTAGCCGGCCCAGGCCAAACGGCCTACTCAATCGGCCCATCGAAAGGCAGCAAGCCCAAATTCCCATCTATCGGGCTATCTGAACGGATATCCGGCTAGGAGTCCACCTAGTCAGCCGAACTAACCTAAGTCAACGGAACTTAGCGTAACAGACGGAACGAGCCGATCGGGATAGATTTCCCCACGATCTCAACAAACCGATAAGGACTAGGGCTGAACGGAAAAACCCTAGACGACCCGGCCGTCCTATATATTCCGTCTACTAGTCAAGCAGACGGACACGTTCCAATTACTGGCAATCACCCTCTAGCAATCGGCTCTCCAACGTTCTGACTACTAGCATTCTCACCCTGGTAGTCGGATCTTCCACCTTCCGTCTACAAGCATATTCACTCTAGTAATCGGCTCATCCGCCCTCCGAACACTCCACGCTCTCTCCTAGTAGGCGGCAAGCGGATCTCATCAGACGGACTCCCGTCACCATCCCCTCATCATCCGCACTTTCTGCCAATCCGCCTCCGACTAGAACTTTTATTATTCATTACTTATCATTCTTTATCTATTTACATTTATCATTCTACCTACTGATTCTGATCACTGACTTGAGCGTCGGAGGTCCTTCGGCTGACACCCCCTCCGGTGTTCCTCGAAGGGCTCTTACGTGTGTTACTTGTGTTGACAGGTTGCTAGTGCCCGTTCCGTCTACCGGACGAACCTGTCGAGCCGGTCATATCATTGATTGTAGATTTACCGTCTACACTTTTCTTTTTTTTTTCCCTATTCTTCTTCCTCTTCACTTCAAGCACAAAAACATTCTTATGAGATAATCGTTTTAATTTAGAAATGTAGTTATGTGATTTGTCAAGAATTTTATATCTTTTCTGGGTTTTGTTTCTTACGTGGGCTAGAGAGAGAAATATGTGAATTAGAGGAAGGGGATGAGTGGATTTCTTCAATCTGCTTATTCTTCAACCTTGGTGATTTTGAGTAGAGAACGAGGGCTATGGAGGGCAAAAATTATTTTATTTAGTTTACTGTTTGCATTGGGTGAATTAAACTTGGGGAAGATGTGGGTTTATTTAACAAAAGAGAGCAGTGATTTTAGGATGGGCCTTGACATAATGCAGGGCACCCAATATGATTAGTTATGGCTACCAAACAACCATTTAAGGCTGGATAACTTGTGTTATCTGCCTTTATCTGGCTTAGTCTTTAGGGCTCGTTTGGTAGCAATACCGAGAAAAGGGCGGATAAGAAAATGTGTGATAAGTTGAGATAAAAAAAGTATGATAAGTTGGGATAAGAAATATATTGTGTGTTTGGTACAAACATAGATAAGTTGGGATAAGAAATATAAAAAATTGATAATTAAAATTGAAAATAAAAAATTGATAATTAAAATTGAAAATAAAAAATTGATAATTAAAATAAAAAAATAAAAAATTGATAATTAAAATAAAAAATAAAAAATTGATAATTAAAATTGAAAATAAAAAATTGATAATTAAAATTAAAAATAAATTTTTTAATTAAAATTAAAAATAAAAAATTGATAATTAAAATTGAAATAAAAAATTGATAATTAAAATTGAAAATAAAAAATTGATAATTAAAATAAAAATAAAAAATTGATAATTAAAATTGAAAATAAAAATTTGATAATTAAATTGAAAATAAAAAACTTATCACAACTTATCCGGGGGTAGAGGCGGTATAGTATATGCCAGTGTAACAGTGAATTTAGTCCGGGCCCAAGCTTTTTTGCGGGCCGATGATATTATTTTTCTCGGATACCAAACACTGGAAAAGCCGAGATAAATTTTCTTATCTCGGCTTTTCCTGGGTTATACTGGCTACCAAACGGGCCCTAAGGATTCTCTTTGAATCTTTTCCCTTTTACAAATAAGTTACATGATCATTGAAATCCAAAATCAAATACTCAAATGACTTTGCAAGCCAACGACGCCTAAGGCTATGTATGATACTAAGGGCCCGTTTGGTAGCCAGTATAACCCAGGAAAAGCCGAGATAAGAAAATTTATCTCGGCTTTTCCAGTGTTTGGTATCCGAGAAAATAATGTCATCGGCCCGCAAAAAAGCTTGGGTCCGGACTAAATTCACTGTTACACTGGCATATACTATACCGCCTCTACCCCGGATAAGTTGTGATAAGTTTTTTATTTTCAATTTTAATTATCAAATTTTTATTTTCAATTTTAATTATCAATTTTTTATTTTTATTTTAATTATCAATTTTTATTTCAATTTTAATTATCAATTTTTTATTTTTAATTTTAATTAAAAAAATTTATTTTTAATTTTAATTATCAATTTTTTATTTTTTATTTTAATTATCAATTTTTTATTTTCATTTAATTATCAATTTTTATTTCAATTTAATTATCATTTTTATATTTCTTATCCCAACTTATCTATGTTTGTACCAAACACACAATATATTTCTTATCCCAACTTATCATACTTTTTTTATCTCAACTTATCACACATTTTCTTATCCGCCCTTTTCTCAGTATTGCTACCAAACGAGCCCTAAAGACTAAGCCAGATAAAGGCAGATAACACAAGTTATCCAGCCTTAAATGGTTGTTTGGTAGCCATAACTAATCATATTGGGTGCCCTGCATTATGTCAAGGCCCATCCTAAATCACTGCTCTCTTTTGTTAAATAAACCCACATCTTCCCCAAGTTTAATTCACCCAATGCAAACAGTAAACTAAATAAAATAATTTTTGCCCTCCATAGCCCTCGTTCTCTACTCAAAATCACCAAGGTTGAAGAATAAGCAGATTGAAGAAATCCACTCATCCCCTTCCTCTAATTCACATATTTCTCTCTCTAGCCCACGTAAGAAACAAAACCCAGAAAAGATATAAAATTCTTGACAAATCACATAACTACATTTCTAAATTAAAACCATTATCTCATAAGAATGTTTTTGAGCTTGAAATGAAGAGGAAGAAGAATAGGGAAAAAAAAGAAAAGAAGAGGAAGGAGAATTAGAGCACTGGTCGAAGAAGAAGTTGAAGAATGGGGAGAAGAGAGAGTCAGAGAGAGACGAGAGGGTGGGGTGGGGCGTGAGTTTTTTTTTTTTTTTTTCTTTCTAATTTTGTATTTTTTATTAATTAGACTACAAAACATAACAAAAAATAGATACATGTAAACAATAAAATTAAACTAGTTTAAAAAAATAAGATTACAAAAAAAAAGGAAAAAATATAAAGTTACTTTTGTAAATGTACAATTTAATCTTAAATTTTGTCCATATTATCAAACACCTATTTAACTTATCTTACTTTTTAATTTTACCTACCCAATACAAATATTCATACAAACAGTCTCAAGTTTATTAATCCCACTAAATCCTAACTTTGTACCAAACATAGCCTTAATATTAGGAAAGTATATAATATGAATAATTTGTCGAGTCGATCCCCTAAGACTAGATTTATCAACGACTTGAAACGTAATTCGTAAGCATACGACAGAGAAGCTGATTAAAAAAAAATGAAAAATCATCTAAGTCGCTACAACCGAAACTCTCTACAACCCAACCCATGACTTTGGTTACTATCTTTATCAACAACCTACAACAACCCAACCTACAAATAAAATATTAATTTATCACTTATCCACCTACACAATCTACAACCCAACCCAATTTCACAACTTATATACTTATATCAATAACCCAACCTAATATACAATATAATATATTTTACATATTATTTTTTAGCTCAACCTTGAGTTTTATATTATTTGTTATTTTATATTTAAAATTATAAAATTATATATATATTATGCCAAATTTATAATTTTTTAGTCATATTTTTAAAAGCTTCAAATAAAATAAAAAATAAAAATCACAAGAAATTATTTACGAGGTAGAACAGAACAATCAAATTATAAATACTTGGATGAAATATAAAATTACAATTGCTTGAAATACAAAATGACAATTACTAAAAGCAAATTACATAGTTAATTATTACTGGTAAATTTTTGCCATATATGCTCAAATAAATCATCTTTAAGAGCTTCATGACTTTCTCTGTTTCGAAGTTGTGCCCGATGAGTCATGTAAGAGGACAAACTTGCAATCCTTGCAGTCGAGAATTGAAAAGGTTCATCATCTTCTTCTTGTACTCTTGAGTCCACAAAAAATTATGTTGGATCATAATAGTTCAGATACGTGTGACGCTTATCCTCTACTATCATATTGTGCATGATTACATAAACCATCATAATTCTTCCCATCAAAAACCTATCCCATACAAGACAAGGTCGTCGAAGAAATGCGAAACGAGCTTGTAGCACACCAAATGCTAGTTCGACATCTTTCCTAACAGACTCTTGATGTTGGGCAAATAATTTATGTTTGCGAAGCTGTGGAGCAATAATTGACTTGACAAATGCAGCCCAAGCAGGATATTTGCCATCAGTAAGATAATATGCTCGATCATAATCTCGACCATTCACAACAAAATTTGATCTAGGTTTCTCTCCCCTAGCTCATCATTTTCTGCTTCAGCTGCGTCATATAGTTTCTCTATCCGCCCCCCAAATTGTTGTTGCCTTTTGATTTTTCCCACGAACTTTATTTTCACTGACAAAACACCAAGCTGACATTAGGGCAATATCTTCGGCCGTATGCCAAGGAGTTTTGTTCCCCTTCTTCTTCTTTTTTTGGCGGTTCAACAGAAATGTTATTTCAGTGGGAGAAAATTCAGTGTTTGATAATATTGAGAGTTTTGCTAATGTTGAAAATTTGGATAGCTTTGGGGAGTATGGTAAATCTTGAGAATTTGGATAATCGGGTTATGAATAATCTTGAGAGTTTTGATAATTCTGGGAGTTTGGATCATTCGGATATGAATAATTTTGAGAGTTTGAGAAACTATTTGGATCATTTGGATTCATATATTTTTTTCTTTATCAGAAAAAGGGAGAAATTTATTCAGAAAGAAAGTATGAAAATGGAACGAAGATGTTTTTTTTTTTTTGTGTATGAAACTATATCAAATATGGATCTGTATTTATAGAGAATTGAAAATCTTAAATTATGATATATATATTTTTTAATTTTTTAACATATATTTTTAGATAATATTAGGATAATAAGAATTATCTTTTAAAAATCTAAAGGTCCAATACCATTGTGACAAATGGCAACTCTTGCTTGAATAATGACTTTTAGATTTACCAATTCTATGCCTATCGAATTGTGAATAGTAGTATTACTTAATATTATAATTTTTAAATAAAAATTAAAAAACAATTAAATTAATTATCAAAAAAGATGATAGTATAAAAGTATTAGCATTGAATTTTATTAAAAAAAATAGTTTAGTTAATTTAATTAAGTAAAGTAATAGACAAATTAATTATTATTATTATTTTATTATTATTATTATTTTTAAGTTGGACAAAGGAAATAGTGAAGATTGGGCTTGTGATCTCATTCTTAACATATGAGCAGTTCATCATTTAGATGCCAAAAGGAACTAAAATTTTACCTTCAATTCGAACTTTTTAGCTACAAAATACTCATGTCAAGTTGATCATGAAGCTCTTCGTTAGTGATATTATTAGTGATTGATGTATATTTTTTATATTTAATTGTTATTTAGTTTCCGTAGTCTACACTATTGTTGTAATTATATATTACTCCATGCGGTATTCTCATTGATTTATCAAGGGAAATGATCTTAGTCTTACATTGTATAAGCCTAATTGACGTGAAACCCTTCTTCTTCTTTTTCATCACCGCCGCCGTGCTCACATGCGCTTATTTTCTTTGCCGTTTTTTTCATGGCTGAGACTGAAACTCCCACCCTTCCTCTCTCCACGTGATTCACATGGTTAATATCAAATTATCCTCTACAAATTATTTGATGTATTTATAAGAATATAATTAAACACAAAACAATTTAATATATCATATTACAGTATTTTGGAAATTGACAATTCAATATTAAAACTTATTTTATTTCTCGCAGTATATACAATATTATCAATTTATCATCAATTTATTTCTAATAAATTTCAAACTTAAATAAACATTAATACTGAACTAATACGAGTCTTTATTCTTAACAACCGTTCACTCATTCTAATTTTTCAATGTTATAGTAGTAGTATATAAGTAAAAGAATAAAAATAATAATACTTTACAGATGTCTTATTTATTACGATTAATTTCCGTTATATTGTTGATTGACTTGAGGTTAGTGAATAATGCAAAATAATTCTTTTTTTTTTGTTTTTGTTTTTTGAAAAAACATTATTACTATATGCAATGATTAATAATTGGATCGAGTCGAGTGATAAGCTGAAAGCAAATGAGATTTGTATGTCAAAATCAATCAAATCCATAGCAACTTAATTATTTACATTTACATTAGAATAAATGAATGAATTCAATCAATGACAGCCAGCTTCTCATACTCTTCCCCAGAAATTGCAGTTTCCATGACTGCCACCGGATCCAAAATTCCACCCTTTTCAACAAACATACTCATCAAATTCTTGGAGTAGCCGCTCACCAGCGCCACTCCCTCCTGGTTTCCGGCCACCGGCGTTGCTCTCGACTCCCTCAGATTCCAAAACACCATCTCCGGCACACATTCTCCGTATCCTTTCTCTCTATACCTCCTCACTATCGCCTCATAATCCGTCTCCCATGGATTCAGAGACGCCTCGTCGAATTCCATATCACTAAACACAAACACCCTCTTCACCATCTCATCGCTATTCAGCTTTCCCTCCACCGCCACTTGAAGCATTACGTCGAACACCTTCTGGAAATCGGTGTTCATCCCCCAATCCATCTCCCTCACGAATTCCGTCTTCTCCTTCAAGCTTTCCCCTTCAACTATCTGCAGCTCCGGATCTTCGCTGAAGGTGATGAGCTTCCCCTTCCATGGCTCTTGGCTCAACTCCGACACCAGAATCCCCAGCGCCACCGACACCTCCATCGGAGTCCCCGTCATACTCCCGGAGACATCACAGATCGCTAGGCAGTTGCTGAATTTCCACTTCTTCGCCACGTCATCCACCATTCTCTTCCACTGGAGCTCCGCCACCTGTGCACCGCCGTCGACATCGCAATCGTCAAGAGCGGCGATTATCTCATGAGGGAGCAATGCGCCGGCAGCGCTCTTGGCTTTACCGGACTCGACTCGATCGAGATACTCACGGAATCTTTCCTCGTCGTGCTTGAAGAACTTCTTCAATAGTGTTCTCATGGCGACGGAGGCAACCCTGTTGTAAGGCAGCGATCCCCAGTCATTGGCTCCGATGAAAACCTCCGGCAGCTGCAGCGCCCGACGCAGCGGCACCAGCACTTCCTTCCTCAGCCGATCCCTCACTCGATAGGCGTAATGCACCTCCTCCACGCCTTGATACTCTGCGTATTCCTCCCTCGGAAACACCTTCTTCCCTATGGTTTCGCACAGCAGCGTGATTCTATCGAAGGAAGAATTAAGAGAGGGGCACCATTTGGCGGCGAGGCTGATTTTGTTTAGACTCCCGGCCTTCAACATCGCCATGTCCGACCGTAAGCAGTGGGCGAAGACATGAGAGATCCGATCATGCAAGAGCTTGAAATGTGGATCTTCATTGAACCTCTCCACGACCCGTTTCGCCCTTTCGACCAGCTTCATTTCACGGGTTTGACCCGTTTCTAGAACTTTCCTGCTCTCAATCAATTGCTTCTTCAACACTTTCCTACTCCTAAACAGAAATACAGTTCTATTCATACCCCTGCACCTCCGCCGCGGCATACGCTTCCCCTACTATTCTTCTTCTCCTGCGTTAGCTCCTTGTTCACCTTCTCCACTTATCTTTCTTCGATTTCCACGACTTCCACTTCTCTCCCTTCTCCTTCGCCAATTCCCGCGCATCGGGGCCCTCCAGAATCCGGAAGAGAATCTCCAGTAGATCCTTAAAGTAGCCGAAATCCGCAATGGCGGCGACGTTGGCGGCGAGGGTTTTGGGGTGGCGTTCGTGCAGCCTATTGAAGATATAGAAGTCAAAATTATTTTTGATTTATAGAATAGTTGCTAATAGAGTAATAGTTGTTTAGTTTTGATTGCACGCTTTTAGTTTTAGTATAAATAGTTACTTTCTTTGTATTTTGTGAACAACTCTTTTGCAATGTAGTCATTAATGAAGAAAACCTTTTCCCCAAATTGTCGATCCTTTTCTCTGCACTTCCTCCTTTCTTTTCTTTGCAATTTACATCTTTCTCTGCAAATTCCTCTCATTATGTTTCTTCTATAATTTCAACATGGTATCAAGAGCCCAGGTTGCCGCTGTGTCTCTCTTCCTTATTGTTTTATCCTCTGCAAAAATTTTAGGGTTTGATTTTCAGATCTGGTTTCATCGATTTTGCTCTTCAGATTTTTGGTCAGATCTGGTTTAATGTATGGCTTATCAACTGATTCTAGAGTAATTCAATGGTCTAATGGTCTCAGCTTTGGTGATGGTGTTTCTATCGGCATCAACTTGGTTTCGTTCGGAGATGCCGCGCTCTGCATCTTCTTTGTTTCTTGTCAGGTTTTCTCTGAGTTCTTCATCATCTCTCCAATTAAATCTGTCTCTCTCTGTTTTTCTATCTTTGCATCCTTCCATGGTTGATTCGATGAGTTTGTTGCGATAGATGAGTATTAGGAGTTTTAATCCAGTGTTCGTTATCTATCATTTTGATATTCTATCGTTTCCCTTCAACTAATTGGTGAGTTGTATTCTCTTTCAGTTAGTTGTTTTCTGTTTGAAGATATGAAACTTTCTTAATCGCGTGTTGCGATGTTTGATACCTCTTTGAAATTTGCGGTTTCTCTGCTTGTTTCTCTTCGGTATTTACCGATTATCTCTCTCTCTGAATCGATGTGATCCGAGTTTCTCTATGTCTTCAATTTTGCGTGTTGCAAATTTCGATTTATCTCTTCTCATGAGTTTGCGAGTTGCAACTCAGTTTTTTTTTTCCCGATTCAATCGGTTTGTTGTTCATTCTCTCCGAACCATTGGTTTTGGATAATTCTCTCTGATCTATGATCTTCAAAATCTAGATCGTCTCTCTCTTAATTTGTCTATTTCAACCAATGATTGGTTATCTTTTTCAGATCCGTGTGGATCTTCTATCTCTTGTATGTTTCGCTAGTTGTGAATATTCCCTCGAAATCGTGTGCTGCGATTTCTCTAGTTCAAGTTTGTTTCCCAATTATGATTGATTGGAGTTCTGGCTAGATCTCTGTGAGAATCTACGCTGCTCTTTCAAAGTTTATTATTCACAGTTGTGGTTTGCAAAATGTGAGTTTGTTCTAGTCTTTTGGTCTCGATCAATATCGATTCGAGTTGTCTTTATTTTTTGCAATATCTTGGCTGGTTTCTAGTCTCTCATGGTTACTCTATCCACATCATGTCTTCTCTTTTAATTACTGCTACTGGTCTACAAATCATTTGGAGTTTGTTTCAGTATTTCTGCTGCTGATTTTATAATTTCTAGCTCTAATTCAAGTGTATATGCTGCAAAGTTTCAAGTGTAATACCTTAAGCTAATGTTTTCTGAAAGTTGTTTACTATGATATCTAGTTATCTGGCTCTCACAGTGAGGGAGGGCATGAATTCAGTTTGTAGTTTGTAATTTGTTTGGTAGGGTGTTTCTGCTAAGGGGGGCACTAGTAATGAGTTGAATAGTTGTTGTTGGACATCAAATTGTTGATGGTTCAGTATGTTTTTGCTTGATGTAATTCTGCAAATAATTTTGATAGGATTTCCAGCATTTTCGCTTCTCACATGAAGATTTGGTGATCAAAATTCAAGTCATAGCATTCTTGTTTGAAGTTGCTGCTGCTCGTCTGCAAGATGGTCTCCATTGCTTGGTTCCCATCTTGAGGGGGAGTATTGAAGATATAGAAGTCAAAATTATTTTTGATTTATAGAATAGTTGCTAATAGAGTAATAGTTGTTTAGTTTTGATCGCACGCTTTTAGTTTTAGTATAAATAGTTACTTTCTTTGTATTTTGTGAACAACTCTTTTGCAATGTAGTCATTAATGAAGAAAACCTTTTCCCCAAATTGTCGATCCTTTTCTCTGCACTTCCTCCTTTCTTTTCTTTGCAATTTACATCTTTCTCTGCAAATTCCTCTCATTATGTTTCTTCTATAATTTCAACACAGCCACAAGGCGGCGGTGTAGAAACCTTCTTTATCGGATTTGCCGGTGCCTCTGACTCCTCGGAGATTGCAAACGAGCTTCAAGGCCTTCAGCGGGTCGTGAACCCACGCGAGTTGCAGGCGGTCGATCAAGGTTTCCGGCGGCGTGTCGGGGACGACGTGGAAGAAGAAATCCAGACAGGGGTTTCCCGTCGACAGGAACGTCAGAGAAAGGTTTTCCGTAAGGCCCATCGGTTGCCGACTGCGGAATTTAGGTTTTCTAAATGCATGGTGGCGGCCCTTGGAAATGGCGGCGGCGGCGGTGGAGGATTGTTGGTGGGTTATTGTCAGCCCCGTCATTAGAGCCTCTAAATAAGGATGGCGGCCGGCGTATTTTTGGGAGGAGGAGGAATTAGGGTAGATTTCAGGCGGTCCGACGAGAAGAGCGGCCATGACTGTGAAGGCGAAAGAAAGAGATGAACGATTGCGAGTTTCATAGGGAAAAGGGAGTCGAGCTTTTATGGAGGGGCGAATATTATATCTCCTAAAATAGGTTTCAGTATCATAACCGACTGAATCAGTCGAATATTATTACTTTATTTATTTATGTTATTATTCGTATATATTAATGCGTAGCCTCCAAGTTCTGATAACAAAAGGAATTTCCTAAAAAACTTCTTAGGAAACATCTTAAAATTCGTTCATAAGTTAGTAAAAGATTAGCTGGACTTTTTAAATTATTTTTGCGTGCAAAAATATCCATACTAGTTTCCTTTTAAATATAACTTTTTTTTACTCATAATAATATACTAGAGCTATTATTTTCTCATAACAATTAGAGTTAGCTATTAATACAATTAGTACTATAATTTTTTTTTTTTCTAATTGAAGTAGGAACCGACCTGCAAAAATTGTCCCTTACATACACACATAAGTATTAATATATGCGTCCTCAAAAAAAAAAAAAAAGTATTAACATTAAAAAGTTGTGGAAAAGTTTCAAGAATAAGTCCTTACGTGGAAAATTGTATCTAGTTAATAATTTTGTATTTAAAAAATAAATCACTTAATGAGTTTGTGTATGAGCTAATAAGTTGAGTAAATGATCAATGAATTTCCATGCATAATTGTTTCCAGCGCCGTTCTATTTCGAAATGAATTTCCGTTGCCCATTCCGTATGCATAATTGTTTATGGATGTTATAATTCTTTTTTGCGAATAAATTTCATGAACTATAGAACAAAACTTGCTTATAAATGATACTATCACATAAATATATCGACAGGTGCAGTAGTTTTATTTTACAAGTAAAAAGAACTCACTTTCTTTTGTTTTTAGCATAAGCGAGAGTCAACCTTATGTATAGAGCCCATCTATGATGATTGAATAACATAAATTATTTGAAAAATGTTAATTTAGTTAAAAATCAAACAAAATTAACTCGACTCAATTATGTCTTGAATATTTCATGAGAGAATGCAATTATTAAAGTGTTAATCTCTCAAGTTAGACATTCACAATAAACGAAAGTTAAAAAAAAAAAATCTCCAATAAATAAAATTAACCCCGTTTTACACTCCTCTTTTGCCTTTAATAAAAGTAATGAATAATAAATCTAAACAAAAAATGAAAACCTAATTCCTATCATATCAGATTTGGAAAAAAAAAATTAAAATAGTTTTGCAATTAAATTATAAATTACAATATTAGAAATATATTCATAGTCGGTTAGAGGGAAAAGAAAAAGAAAAAAAAAAAAAAAGAATCTCACATGAGTAGCCTCCACGTTAATGCCTCACTATAAATTCTTGATCCCTCCGCTTAAGAATTAGACAACGAAACAAAAACCCTTTTCAAAATCCCTATTCTTTCGCGCAGAAACAAAAACCTTCTCAAGAATCACGATCATGGCTGCCGTTCTTCTCGTCGGACCACCGGAAATCAATCAACCTTCCTCCACCACCCCCGCCCCCCTACCCGCCCCCGCCGCCTTGACGGGCGATCCCTTCGTCGACCTTATGGTCGCTAATTTCAACAAGACAGCAACCCGCCGGCCCCCGCCGATGGGCTTCACGGAGAACGGATCTCTGACGTTTCTGTCGACGGGGAATCCGTGCTTGGATTTCTTCTTCCACGTCGTCCCGGACACGCCGCCGGAAACCTTGAACGAACGCCTGAGACTCGCGTGGGGTCAAGATCCGCTAAAGGCGTTGAAGCTCGTCTGCAACCTTCGCGGGGTTAAAGGCACCGGCAAATCCGATAAAGAGGGGTTCTACACTGCCGCGCTGTGGCTCCACGAGCACCACCCTAAAACCCTCGCCGGAAACGTCGGCGCCTTTGCCGATTTCGGCTATTTTAAGGATTTGCTGGAGATCCTCTTCCGCCTCCTCGAAGGTGCTGATGCCCGGCAATTGGCGAAGGAGATGGGAGAGCAGTGGAAAGCTTGGACGCAGAAGCAAAAAGGAGGTCGGAGATTACCAAAAAATCCATCCCAGAAGCGAAAAAGAGGTCGTAGATTACCAGAAAATCCGGCGCTTAAAGGTGTGAAGAAATCGACCCTTGAAGAGAAGAGGATCGAAAGGGCGAAGAGAGTCGTGGAGAGGTTCAATCAGGATCCGAATTTCAAGCTACTGCACGAGCACGTTTCCGATCTCTTCGCTCAGTGCTTGAGATCGGACATGGAGATGTTGAAATCGAAGAATTTGTACAAGATCAGCCTCGCCGCGAAGTGGTGCCCCTCTCTCGATTCTTCCTTCGACAAAATAACACTGCTGTGTGAAACGATAGCGAAGAAGGTGTTTCCGAGGGAGGAATATGCAGAGTACGAAGGCGTGGAGGAGGCGCATTACGCCTACAGAGTGAGGGATCGGCTGAGGAAGGAAGTGCTGGTGCCGCTGCGGAAGGTTCTAGAACTGCCGGAGATTTACATGGGCGCTAATGATTGGGGCTCTCTGCCTTACAACAGAGTGGCCTCTGTTGCTATGAAAACCTACAAAGGGAGATTCATCGAGCACGACAACGTAAGGTTCCAAGAGTATCTTGAAAAGGTGAAGTCCGGCAAAGCCACCATCGCTGCCGGTGCGCTGCTTCCACACAAGATAATTGCGTCTTTGGATGATAAAGACGACGGCGGTCAAGTGGCGGAGCTTCAGTGGAAGAGGATGGTGGAGGACATGGCGAAGAAGGGGACGTTGAACAATTGCCTTGCCATCTGTGATGTTTCTGGGAGTATGGAAGGGACTCCCATGGAGGTTTCGGTGGCGCTTGGAGTTGTGGTGTCGGAGCTGAGCGAAGAGCCATGGAAGGGGAAGCTCATCACGTTCAGCCGATACCCAAAGCTTCAAATGGTACAAGGGGAAACCTTGAAAGCTAAGACTGATTTTGTTAGAGGAATGGAGTGGGGGATGAACACTGATTTCCAAAAGGTGTTTGATGTGATACTGCAAGTGGCGGAGAGTGGGAAGTTGAAGAAAGAGGAGATGATTAAGAGGCTGTTTGTGTTCAGCGACATGGAGTTCGATCAAGCTTGTCTGAATCCATGGCAGACAGATTACGAGGCGATAGTGATGAAGTATAGAGAGAAGGGATATGGAGATTGTGTGCCGGAGATAGTGTTTTGGAATTTGAGAGACTCGAGAGCAACGCCGGTGGGGGCAGACCAGCCGGGGGTGGCGCTGGTGAGCGGGTATTCGAAGAATTTGATGACTGTGTTTCTTGACAAGGGTGGAATTGTGGACCCAGTGGCTGTGATGGATGCTGCTATCTCCGGTAAAGAATATCAGAAGCTGGTTGTGCTGGATTGATTTTGATACAAAGAATAACTCTCTGTGTGCATTGTTAACAACTTTTTTTGATTCACTAATGCTGCTGCAGTTTTTTGTCCCTTTAGTTTTAGTTTTAGTTTGATGGATTTTATCATGGATTATAGGTTGAGTTTTCTTTGTATGTAGGAAGTACTAATTGAATGGTTATGGTACATTGCTACTTTCAAGAATACCTTTCAAGAAATCCACTTAGATGGTGTCTGGTTAGATTGTCTCAATAGTCAATACTGATTCAGAATTAGAAATCAATTCCAATCTTAATTTGATTTCAATGTCAAATGAAAATACAAATATAAACTTTATTAATTAATTAGAAATTTTCTGATCCCACGATCAACATTGCACTGTGGCAGTTATTGGTTTTTGCAACTGCATCCACCCGCAATATGTATAAATTTTTAATAATCAACATGTAAATTGGAGTACACTGTATATATTTTTCTAAAAAAATATTTCTTATATTATAAGAATATTAATAACTACCAAATTTAAGTGTTGATTCGGATATGAGTTGGCGCCAACTTTTCTCTCTTTAATTAATTGATTTCACCGTCAGTTTGGGTTTTATATCCTATCAATAATAATGCAATAAAAAAGAATACACTTGTTCAAGTTTTTATTAAATATATTAAGAGGAAAGTGATTGTTTAATTTCTCGTCAATATATAGTTGAGTACATACGTGTCCCGATTCTATCTCCAAAATAGTGTCACAAAATTCAATTTCTAATAATGTTATATCATTTTTTTAGAATCATAAAAATACTATAATATAGTAAATTATAATAGAAATTTATAAGAAAAAAATAATTTAAAAAAAAATTATATACTTTAGTTTTGAATTTTTTAACTCTAATATACTAATAAAAATGAAATTAAATGCAAAAAAATAATTAAAAACCCTAATGGAGATGGGTGAACCCTTGAAAATAATCATTAAATTAAAATAAATTATTATAATATAAATTAATTAAAAAAATTGAATGAAACTAGTAGAAATTGAATTTTGAGACACCATTGAAACACTATTTTGAGGATAGAAGATCCCAAGTCGTCCCGATGATATTTCTTAAAAAAAATCTTGAATGTAAGGTAGTGCAATGCTAGACTCGATGATACATTCTATTATTTTAGACCTCATATATATTCAATAAGTGTCCCCACTTCAATGGGACTGAGGTAGTATTTTCATAGACAATATTCACATTGTTTCCGCAATGCTAAAGATTCTTATTATTTTTAAAGTAGTTGGTGAGTTGTAAGGTAGTGTTCAAATTTTAATTGTACAACAAATCTTGTGACTTGTGTATAAAGATGTATAGGAACCTCTTCTACCCACGGTGGACACACTTGCCCACCGCTGATGTGGTAATGTTACGCATGTAATTTTTTTCATTTAGGATAGAGTTTTTTTTAATAGAGTTAATATTTATGGTATATATTTAAATTTATTTTCTTTTATTTATAGCATTGTCATGTCATCCGTGAGCACATTAAGCATACTGAGCATTGTAGCATTATTCTAAAGATGAATAAAGAAATTGTGATTGAATTTATTACTACCAAATAAGTAAGAAAGTAAAAGGAAAAAAAATAGCACGAAAGTCACTTAACGATGAAGAAAAAAATCAAACATACAGTTGCGAAGAAACCTTAAATAGGGAAACAAAAAAAAAAAAAAAAGAAAAAAAAAGAAAAGAAAAGCAAAGCAAAGAAAAGCAGGGTGAGTGTCAACATCCACAGATGGATTAGTTAATGAAAAATAGTTTGTTTTGGGTTTGTACTTTGTAGCTTAAGGTTTGCCGAAGACTTTTCCAGCGAAAATAGCAGCTTTCATGGCAGTGTTAATGGTTTTGATAACATCATCAATTTCACAAGTGTTGCCTTTGAAGGAGCGTGCCCTTGACCTCTTGAACGAATCCACACATTTTAGGAATTCTTTATTGCACTGCTGGCTCAAGTAATCATCTGCCACCCAACCCACCAATCATTGCATTACATTACATTATTTTTAAAAAAAATTAATTAACACTCCCTCCTACTATTTTTATTTTATTTTTATTTTTTTGAAACTTCCTCCTACTAATTTTTATTTCCAATATAATGAGTCCTTCAGAGTGATGAAATGTCGCAATTTGAAAAACAACTAGAAATACACGTGTATGATGCAGCCGGTTTGTAGAGGCGATTATTCTTGCAACCTTTTAGGCAGTAAACTATGAAAAACTTGTAACTAATATACTACCAGTGAGATTAGAGGTTGGAAATCAATCTAGTGGATGCCTTCATTTTCATAGACTTTATTCAACTAAATAACTACTTTTAATCAATTTATTTAATTTATTAACAATTATACATGGAGCTTTATACGGAAATATACAAATGTTAATGTCAGTATTAGATATTTCTACATAGATAACGGTAATTTCAAAAATACCATTGTATATGTGCGTGTTTTTTGTTATACATAAAGTTTCTAAAAAAGAGTCGTTTTTCTAATAGTGTGCTTCCCCCCCCCCCACCCCAACCTTTTTCCCGATTTCATTACATATTATCTATACTCACTCGCACCTCACGTTAATTTAAGTATATCGTTAAATTTTTTATTTTAAGTATGAGACTAAATTCGTGGAATAAATGAGTATTATAATCATAAAAAAATATACTCTCTCCTTCTCATCTCATTTCGTCTTATTGGTGACTATATGTGATTTATAAAATGTACAAACAATTCAAATGAGATGACTTGTTTTCTTAAATTTTGATATAACCCATAATATCATTAGTTATTTTCTTGTTTTCAAAGGGAAAATGTCTTATTTAAATTCTTAAGAATTTTTATTTTGGATAAGAATGGGTTTATATCTAACTTTTGAATATTATAATTTAACATATTTGTAGATATATCATATATAAATCCATAAAACTTTTTTTTATATATCTCTTAAAAAAAACAACTTTTTATATGCTAAAATTGCTTAATATTATCTGTGTGAGATCAAAAAATTTATATCCGAATCCTCCATAATGCGTTCTTTAAATTTGAATTAATTATGCGTTCAAAAAAAAATTGAAATAATTATGTTAAAAAAATTTAGTCCTTTCAACTTCATGTTTCACAACGATGGGTCTAAATATTGCTACACGTGTTGTTACTCTCGATTTGTCCCCTTTTCGCTAAAAGTAAGTAATGTTGATAAAATATATTGTTACTCCTGATTCTGAATGACGTAACGATATGAAACTTTCAAAACGTAATTTGTATACCTTACGAATGGCAGTTAGCAATAATTGAGCTAGCTGTACTGAAATTTTAATCCAGTCAGTAATCAGAATAAATTAAAACTGTTTGTTAGGGATGAAGAAAACTTGTGAGTTTTCGGTTGGAGCTTCAATTCCCCAAAAGTTTTAAAGAAATAAGCAATACATTAAGGAATTAAGTTCAGAGGTCACTATCAAAGCCAGAGATAAATTTCTTCTCATTCTCAATGAAAAAAAAAGATTTAAATTAAGACATAAAGACCCACAAAAAAAAAATATTAATATCTTTCACTTGAAAAATGTCGTTTGGCATTTTTAGTAGGGTTAATATTTTTCATAATTATAGTTTACTGATATTCTTTTCCACTTTTACTTATTTAAGTTTGACTAGTATAATTTGAAGATTTATCACCTCATAAATATGATTTTTATTTGACTTACCATAGTAGGTAAGCATTTCTTATACAATATGAAAAAATAAAACGAATCAAGTTTGATGGGGCAGAAGGAGTAATTGATAAAACGAAGAACTTACTTCCCATCTTGGATATGCATTGATCATGATTCATACAGCAAGCGTCTAAGCGATCACACGGCTGCTCTCCGGGGCATCCAGTGTATAAGAGACCGCAATATTTCCCATATCGTAAAAATGGAGGAGCTGCAATTTCCCCCATAATAATAAAAAAAAAAAAACAAAAAAAAAACACTAATTATAAATTAAATTTAAATATGCGAAAAAAAAACTGCAAATTACATATTCTAAAAATGACAAAATCAAAGAAAAATTAAAATGTTTAAAGAAAAAGATAGGTACCTTCACAGAACATGGATTCACATGTTTTACTGCACTGTTTGAACTGCAAGAGAAGTTTTATTTTGGAAAGGAAAAAGAAAAAGAGAAAAAGAAAAAAAAAAAAGATCATGCACGTTAGATGTGTATTCTAAACTATGTTGATGATACTTGTTCTTTTCAAAGATTAGATATCCAATTTAAGGCTTGGATTTACCAATTTAAGGCTTGGATTTGCTTGAATGCCTATGTTTAGAGCACGAACTGGAACGGAGTGAAATCCAAAGGTGAAAACAGCAGCAGCAGCGATCGAGAAAATTAGTAAAGTTAGCTTTGAATAAGCCATTAAAAAGAAGGATGGGAATGGAAGCCTGAATTTTCTCAAAACCTCTGAATTAAATGGGATAAAATATCTGGTTTAGTAGGTGGAGGTACAGAAATATGTGTGTTTGTGTGAATGTGCGTGTGCGAGAGTGTGTGTGTGTGAGGATAGTGAGGGAGGAGGGAGGTTTGCGTGGTTTGTCCTTTAACGTGCCCGTGACTTGTTTTTTGTTGTGTAGTTTCACATTTTTCATCTTAAATTTTAATAATGCAATCGGGGACTGCTTCTGGTCATTTCATGACTTAAGGCGCATTTTTTTTTATTTTTTTATTTTATTTATTTTAATAATCTAAAAAAGACAGAGAATGAGGAAAGCAAAATTACAGCACAGGGTAGTGACATACTACTTCAGTCCAATTTATAATGAGTTATGGAGTATTTCATTATTATAATAGATTATAAAATGAACGGAGAGAGTATGTTGCTACTATTTACGTGTTGACGGACAATAAGAAAAAGGTATTGTGTAATGTATAAATGGCATGCCAACATCCCAGTTGTTGAGGTTGGAAATGATTTAGAATAACTTTGCTCCTCTTAAAGTTACTACGATGGCGTGGAGATTAATTTGGAACAGACTACCAACTAAAGTTAATTTTCTTTAAAGGAAAGTGATCGAGTCGGAGAGGAGGAAGAATGTGACCCTCTTTTTATTTATTTTTTATTTATTTTTTATTTTTAATTCAGTGTAGCCTAATGGAGTTTATTTGGGTGGAGATGTAGAATTTGTGCAATGTCTTAAAGGTTTTACACAATCGTGCGAGGGAACATTTCATTTAAAATTTTGGTTTACTGCGTGATGTAAAAGGGAAGAAATTTGATGTGATCTTGTGGGTATTCGTGGTTTGAACGTTGTGGATTAATGTATCCTTAGTAGGAGATGTGGGGTTAAAATCTCACCAAGTGTGAGTAGGTGGTCTTGTTTATATGAGTTTTGATGAATTTTGATGTTTGAGTTTCTTGATTGTTTGGCTGTTCAATGTCTCCTTAGCGGAAGATGTTGGATTCAAATCTCACCAAGTGTGAGTCGGTAGTATCATTTATATGAATTTGTTATAGTTTAATTTATAGTGCTATAATATTTTTTGTAATATGTTTAAAAAAAGTATACTATTTTTTGTAATGTTTAGCTGTTTGATGTCTTCTTAGTGGGAGATGTTGGATTCAAATCTCACCAAGTGTGTGTCGGTAGTACTATCATTTATATGAATTTATTGAATTTGTTATAGTTTAATTGATAGTGCTATGATATTTTTTGTAATATGTTTAAGAAAAAGTATAATGTGATTGTTATTCAGTTGTAATATGCTCAAATTATACATTGTATAACATGTAATTCTGACAAAAAAAATAAAATGTTTAGAAGGTGCATTGTTGCATTGTGATGGCTGATAAGAATGCAGAGACTTCAGTCTTTCTTTTGATTATTTGGGCCCGATTTTATTTATTTCGGGCTACTTAGTATAGCCCATCGAGTCAATTAATTAATGGGCCGAGCTTTTTTCTTATTCTTTAATTTATGGCCATGTTTCAGTTCTCATGGCAGTTTTATGAAGTTTTATCTAGTAATTGCTCTTATAGCATCCACAGCGCAAGCCCCTGCAAGGGGTTCTCTCTCACTTTTCCGACGGAGAGAGCCTCTTTTGAAAATTGCCTCCAGTTTAGGAGCTCTTTCCTCGGGCTCTCTCCGATTTAATATATTATTTTTAATTATTTTTTTATTTGATTTTTGATTAAATTTTATATATTTTTAATTTATGTTTTTTATTTAAAAAAACACTAAACTTTTGGAATTTTTTTTATTTAATTCAAACATTTGTTTTTTTTTTATGATTGTAATTTTTATTTATTTTTATTACACATAAAATGTTGGAAATGGAAAGAATTTTGTATAGTTATTATTGGTTCTCTCCTTTTTATCTTGTCCCACATTGAAAATATGAGAAAAAGTGGGAGGAGTTGAAGCATTATGTATTGCTTCCTTGTCCCACATCGAAAATATGAAGACATTTTTTTTGGGAGTAGCCTATAAATATTTTCCTCCACATCTTTCTCAAGACACACACAAAAAAAGGATAATTCACAATAAGTTTATCCTACTTTGAATTTTAATTAATTATTTTTTTTCATAAATAATTTAAATTAAAAAAATAAAATTTAATTAAAAAAATTAAATAGCCAGTTAACGTCAAAATGACATCAGCAACGGCATCAACGATGGGAGCGAGCCGGGCTTGCAAGTGCGAGCCGGACTCGCCGGAGAAAGTGTAATATCCCGAATTTTCTTATTAAAATTTAAATAGTTAAAATAAGTCTTTTTATATGAATTTAGAATTTTTTCCAATTCTCTTGGGGAATTTAGAATAAGATAATATATTATAGTAAATAAATTTATGATTTTCTTTTATATATAAGAAATATTATTATATTGTAAACTTATTAATATATATATATATATATATATATATATATATATATATGTATACTATGCATATTACGTAAATACATGCACCCCTAAGTAACATGTGCATGCAAATTCCATGCATAAATAACGTGTATATATATAGTAAATAGATATATTTTAGCATGATATATATATATATACATATACATATATATATATATATAAATATATATATATATTAATAAATATGGTTATACGGATATATATGGATACATTAGCATATACACGTGTAGTTCTTAACTAGGTGCATGCACAAATTCAATTTACGTGGCAATTAAATAGACTAAGAATAGGTATGACTAGTAAAGACTATAGGTGATGACTAACGAAAGCTACAAATGATGACTCACCAAAATCCTACTTTTTTTCCTTCTATAAATAGGAGACCACAACCATTCATGTTCGATCATTCCACCTTCAAATCCTAGTCAATATAATAATACGTGTTATGCGATATTGGTGAGGAGTAGTATCTACATCATCCAAAATCTAGGCTTCGAGTTGTTTAAAGTATCTTAGATGAGGCTCTATACTTACAAAGTATTATTTGAGTTAGTAAGTTCTAATAAAATGAGATTATTCATGAAAATATTTTAATGTGTTATTACATGTTTAAGGCTCTTATCTATGCGATCAGGTCTTTCGGTTGGTCTAACACACTAATCGGGAGGTTGTGCGCACAGTTAGAAATCGTTGGGTTGATCACCAATTGATTCTAACTTTGAGGGGAGAACCTCTGGATGAAATATTCCATTGTCTCCAAACTATGGCTCCATGGAAAGGGATCCGACGGTGGTAATGTCACGGGATCAATATAAGAGTAACATGGTAATACGCATGCGCGCGCAATCATGAAAAATCAGGTTTTGTGTGCATGGAAGTAAATAATTTCAAAACCCTTCTATGTATACTTTATAATCATGGATATTCTTTTATGATAAAATATTTTCGGAACAAGCCCACCGGGTACATTAGTATTCAGTCTGCAATTCCTTTCCAAATGTTTTGCAGAGTAAGGAGCTGGTGGAACATGCGAAGATTGGGAGGACTGTTGTTGCTGCTGCTGCAGTGTAAATAAATAAAAGCTTCCGCTACGCCTATGAATAAAGTCTACCCCCCATGTGTATTTTCCTAGGTCAGCTCCGTATCTAAATAAAATATCTATGTTCTTCTTACACCGTGAATTATATATATACTACGGGTATTCAGACAAGTCGGCCAGTATGAGTTGTTCGGCTTAGCCAACCCCATAGTTTGAGCTGTATGTCCCGATCCTGTATTTAAATATTTCATTATTTTATGTCTATGGGTATTCAGACATAGGTGGCCAGTACGGGAAGTATGATTTATCTACCCCGTAGTTCATGTTGTGCGTCCCGATCCCATATTTAATTTCTTAATAATAAGGTTATATTATCCCAAGCCATGAGCCCCTTTGTATCCCCATTTCTTAATTCCAACCCCTTGCCACGTCCCGGCATACGTGCCTTCCCTCGGGAACTGGGGCGTGACAGGAGGGGCTCGCCAACGCGAGCGGGGCTCGCGGAGTGGGCACTCTCCCGCTTGCGAGCCACCCTCCCCCGGCCCGCTGGAGATGCTCTTAGGCTTCAACAAACATCATTTAATCAATGTTAATTGGATAATAACTAAACTAGCTACATTAAAACCTCCATAAATTAATAACTTGAGACCATATGATTTTATTAATTTAAAGAGATATTAATATATCGATAAATACTAGCTACAATTTGTGCCCAATTTATCGATTTTGATTGAGCAACTCATCAAACTTTACCCATAACCTAAAAGTATGTTTTCCACACCCTAAATTTAAGGATATAATAAACAATTTATATTTTGTAAAATAAGACTCTTTATTCTTATTTTTATATAAGTATAGATGTAGGTCCCGATAAGTAATTATTGGTGTATGGGGGGGGGGGGGCGAATACACCAATTAGCCAACAGTTTTGACTTTTCAAAACGATTTGATCTAACTGAGTCGTCACTCCAGTTTATCAGAGCAGCTTAGTTTTTCCAGCTCAATCAGTAAACTGCTGAGCTTGCAAAACTAACCTGCGTGCGAAAGTTTGGTGGAAAGGTTGGCTAACAGTTTTCAAAGACAGTGCACATGCAAGACAAGTTACGATAGTGCAGGTTGTGAGCATGCAAACTGAGTGAACAAAGATAAAGTAAATAGCAAAATAGAGAAACACGAGGAGTTTTATCGTGGTTCGGAGTAAACAGCTTTTACGTCCACGCCAGATTCCGTCGAATCTGTAATCCCTTAACTTAAGATTTTCACTCCTTTTAACACTGGTGGAGGTCCAGTCCAAATTCAAGTCTTTCTCTTAGACTGAATCTAGCACGTTTCTAGAGTCGTGTCTTTTCTTACTTACATACAATCTTACATACAAACTTACTAACACTAAATGACTAGTGCTACTATCCAAACTTGAAAGCTGTGAATAACTATCGTCGTAAGGAATACAACTCAATCAACTACACTAGTTTTTCAACTTTGATGGTAGTGAGAGTGTGTGTGATGTGTTCTAGTAAGACCGATTCCAGATAGATCAGAAATCTACAATGATCAACACTTGGGAAAACTTTAGTAATTTCGAGTGTTGATTTAAATAATTTCAGCTTGAGATTTCTGCAGCGTTTTAGCTTGTGTGTTGATTTTCCCGTGCTTCAATCTGGAATGAGTTGAGGTATTTATAGAGAAGCATTTGAAATAGAGCCGTTGGAAGTGTGTCAGGATTTGCACGTTCCGTACACTGACACAATTCTTGTCGTTGAGTGAGAGCAGGTTTCATAACCATAGCTCAGGTTGGCCTTCACAGGTTGAGCTTCCTATACCTCGAACTGTCTTCAGTCTCTCTGTAACCTTCGTGTGAAATCTTCGAGTATGGTAAGAGCAGGTTACATGGACAGATTACATAATGGAACAGTATGACAGGTTTGAGTAGATTAGGTACAAGGTTGCACTACCAACCTTGACATTTACATAGCAACCTGTCCGAGTTAAGCTTGACTGATCCAAATACAGAGACCAGCCTGCTCCACTTAAAAACTTATATCTAAGTGTGGTTTCTAATAGCATTATCAAAACTTAGTTTCAACGGGTTCCCAACAATAGATAAAATAGCAAAACGCAACGTACTGGTAAGACATTTCTCTTCAACTAATAGGTCAAGATATTAGTATTGTACAAGAAAAAAAAAATGTTCCCTTATATTCATACTCCCTATTGTCCCTTATCTTTTAAATAAATTTTATTTCCGGTACGTTTTTAAGGAATTTGCATTTTTCTATTTTTAGAACACTTTACCCACCACAATCACTTTATCTTTGCTCTCTATCATTTCTATTTTTTCCCTAATTATACCACACCATCTAATATTTTATCAAAATCCATACCATATTTTTTTTGTGCAAAAAGATGAGAGACAAAAGGGAATATGTTTCAAGAAATAACTAGCTTATAACCCTATTCCATCCTTATACAACGCCACATAATACTCCTTTCATTTTACTGAAAATACTTTGTTTTCCTTTTCGGGCCATTTCACCGAAAGATCTTTATTTCCTAAAAAGAAAATAATTAGCCTAAATAAGGAGACAAATTAGTTGAAATTAGGAAGGCTTAATTATTGGATTTTCATTTCCTAGTATACTCATAGACTTATTTACAGGTTTTATGCAATCTGAAAAGATAAAAAATAAAAAAATAAAAAAATAAAAATGAAACACTTCATTCTTAAATCCCGTGCTGAAAAAGAAACAAAACATTTTTGGTCAAACGAACCGAGTATATCTTTCTAAAAAGTATCGCATGCTATGTTGCATGAGTGCGAGGGTGCGAGGTGCGGGGGTGATACGATTCGGATACGGAGATACGGGTTTTTAAAAATTTTAGGGTGCGATTTATCAATGATACATCTATATATTTATATTTTATTTTACTATATATCACTTATTTTATAAAAATAAAATTTATAATTAAATACGACATTATGAATGTCAATTAAAATAAAAATATCAATTAAAACCCATAAATTAAATATTATATTAAACTTTTAGTGAATTTAAATTTTAGGGCAATACATATTAAAAAAATTATCAAAAACTCAAAATATAAAATTACTTAAAAATAAAAAACCCCCCAAACGCACCTTAAACACACCGGATTCTTGAGTCAAATGTATCCAATACGCGTATTTGTCAGGTGGCGTATCCCCTGCGTATCCGATATTGCAATATGATATTTTAAAAGAATCCGTATATTATAAGTTGCATGTTTTCAAGCATATATATATATGGTGAGTAGATCACTAGTGCAAGTGATGTAGGATGCCACCATGAGTGGAAGTCGTCCTTCCAAAAAGAGGTGGCTAAAGAAAGGGAACATTCATTATATCCTTTAGATTTTCTTCTTGTACGTAGTTGTGACGAGTGTACATAATAGCGTTTACGTTCGATAACGTTTCTTGAATTTTTTTTATTTGTAGGTTTACATGTAACATACTTATCTCTCATAATATATTATTTTAATAATATAAATTATGATTATTAAAATATTATTATATGAGTGTAGACGACATAGTACAAATTAACGCACGTAGATATATGATGGAACTTCCCCAAACCCCCACTTCCGATTCCCATACTTAATTTAGATAAATGTTTTGAATAATCATTCAACCCCAACCCAATATTTCTAAATTAAATTAAAATAGTAATTTAATTTCGAAATATTTTTTTATTAAAAAAATATTTTTAATGATTACCACATAAGGGTAGGACAACTATAGTGATTCATCTACAAGACTACAACCGCATCCCATCCGGGTTGTATAACATATTATTGTTATAAAGACAGTAGAGAAATTTTATTAGAAGTAACAATTATAAATTATACTACCTCCGTCCCGTCGAAATGACCCTGTTTCTATATTTTATACCTCACATATATTCAAGAAACAGGGCCATTTCGACGGGACGGAGGGAGTACTAGAAACTAAAAATAATAATAAATAGAACATAGTGAGGTTTTAATTGATCATGTACATACAAATTTTGGATAGGATGACTAATCCTATGAGGTATGAAAAAAATGGTCATTCTCATTAGGAAAAGAATAATCATTCCATTTGAAATGGTGACATCTGATAAAAGGTGCTACTAAGCAATAAAATAGAATGAGATATGAATGATCATTTCATTTCAACCCTTATTCTATCATAGAAAATACGTCCTAAGTGATTTATCTACATACTGCACAGTGATAACATGTCATTCCGATCCGGCTTTTAACATAATAGAATTACAATAGCGAAATTTTATAAGAAGTAACATGTGTAAAATATACTAAGCTAGAAACTAAAAAAAAATTCAACTTGGATTTAAATTTGATGATCATATATATACATATACGTATATATATATAGGATATGATTAAATAAATACACATCTCAAAAGTAAATATGAAAAAAATTTAAATTATTAATTTTTGTTATAATATTATAAAAGATAATTATTACGCGCGTATACTACCATACAAAATTATAATTATTTATAAAGAGATATTACTAACATAAAAGACACATTTTTATATAATGTTAATACCATTAAAAATTTTCAATTCGTTTTGCTAGTTTCACAACCGGAAAGTTTTCATTTATTTATTTATTTAAAAAAGTGTGGATTAGATAGAACTCTAGAAGGTATATTCCTCTACAAGGCATTTTTTAAGTGAGGACTAAATAAAAGGTATATTCCTCTACAAGGCGATGATGCGACCATAGAGAACATACCGGAAAGTTCGCAGTCACATATTTTATGTAATCAATTTCGACAAGGTGCGTTAATTTGGACTATATGAAAAATGTAAAACTTTCAAAGCGCAAAATTACGTAGATATGTCCCATTATTTTCCTTTTCTCCTTTTCTTTTATCTATTAATTGAATGGATGTGTTTTAAGAAACCACTAACGACCTTTCCACAAAGCAATGGATAAAAAAAAAAGAAAACAGAAAGGCGCGCACCACCATCGATCCTTTTAATTATTGGTGGATTTATGGTGTCCTTGTGTCATCTCATAGAATAAATGCACCTTAAAATACGTAACAACAGTTTTATAAGGATATTATTGCTATTGTGTTCTTGCAGATTTTTATACGATTTGTGGTGAAAATGTTTTGGTTGGTTTGATTTTGAAATAATTAGTTCTAACATCTTTAGAAATCATTTTTCTCAATCTGTTACCTCTTTTGGTCAAGAGGGTTGGACAAAGTAGAAGATAATGAATATTATTTGACCGTTTGTTTGTTGGAGCATTTAGAAAATAAAAAATGATGCAATTTTCAAAGGGATCTAGTCAACCGACTCAACCGTCGTTAATACTATAAAAGGAGTTATGTTTCATACTTGGAAGTTGATTCAATCTTTTTTACATTCTTCCTTTGTATATTTTCATAAAGATGGTGTATTAATCCGATTCCGTGTAGTCCAAAGCTACTCTTGTGAGGTGGATATGTGACTCAATTGTTTCTAAGAGATTTGGGTACCCTCTGTACTTGCTTTTTTAATTTTATCTCTTTGACCTTTCAAAAAAAGAAAAGAAAAGGTAAACTACGCTCTGAGACTTCTACCCTTTTATCCTACTATCTATGTAGATACTCCTAATAATTACATAGAAAGTTGAAAAGTTAAAAAAAATTACAATGATAGGTATAAATTTGATAGTTACACTTATTTAGGGACACATATTTTACATATTGAGGACACTTAATTGAGGACGGAGGGAATATATCTATTTATGGGGAACGTTTACCTACCCATCATGTGTATACTTAATTAATGTATTCACGGTTAACTTGAAAATATTATATTTAAAGAAAACTATTATAAATTTATATCCTAAAAATAAATTTTAGAAAAAAATCAAACTCTACTAAAAAAAATTAAACCCTAATTGAAAAAGTTATTGACGTGAAACTGCCACATCAGCCGTGTGCACATTAAGTATGCTCACAATAAGTAGAAGAGTATTAGTATATACTAAAAAAAAAATATATTTTACAAAATATAAACTGCATATTTTTTACTATACATTTCTAAAAGTTAATATTGTTATATATTCATATATTATACTTCTTCCGTCCCATAAAAGATGTTCAATTTGGTTTGGGCACAACAACCAATACATTATTAATTCTGTAAATAAAGTGGTGGTCCACAATTATGTGGGGAAGGAGGATCTCTCATTTTTTTTCCCATTAGGGAAATGAGACCTCTTCTATGAGATATCACAAATTAGAAAATGAGACATCTTCCATGGGACAGAGGGAGTATTATATATATACCTCCATCACTAGGTGGATGTCAATTTAGCCTGAAACTCGTGGGTTGGCCCGAGTAACCGGAGCAAAAGGTGGGTTAGAGTCGAATATTTCTAACCCGAAATTTTTTCAACCCGAATGGGTCAAACTGAATAGCCCGACGACCCGATAGGGCTGGCTCGACAGGTTGGTGGGCTGACCTGATAACTTGAAAATTTTTCACTACTTAGTTGCTGAAGTTCATTACTTGCTTTAAATATTGAAGTTTATGTATTGATTTAAATATTTATCAAAAATATTATGATTTTATATGCTATGAGTTATACACATAATTAAAAAAAAACGATTATTACGCTCATGAAATGAAAAATATCTTCACATTTTTACATCTCAAGTAGTTACTTACTACTCCCTCCATCCCCCTTCAATTGTCCAGTTTGACTTATTGACTTTTTGACACGCATTTCCACCGAGCCGGGAAACGAGTTATAAAATATAATTTTGAAGTATTGTTTCTTTTACGGGATACTATGACACTCATAGTATCCCGTAAAAGAAACAATACTTCAAAATTATATTTTATAACTCGTTTCCCGGCTCGGTGGAAATGCGTGTCAAAAAGTCAATAAGTCAAACTTGACAATTAAAGGGGGATGGAGGAGCCTCCCTCATTTTCAAGTTATACTTTTTCAGCAATTTTTTCAAGCGTTTTCGAACATCTTGATGATGAGTTTTAAAATAACTTTTTAATTTTTTTTTCTTTTACGGGATACTATAACACTTGTCATATTCCGTAAAAGAACAAATTCTTTAAAAAATTATTTTAAAACTCATTATAGACGCTCAAAAACGCTTGAAAAAATTGCTGAAAAAAATGTAACAACTTGAAAAGGACGGAGGTAGTATTACATATATCATGTAAGTTGAAGTCAAATACTACAAGACAAAGTTCCTTAAATGATATAACATGACTTATTTATTTCTTACAAAATTACCATTTTCAAAATAATTATATACTTTTTATATTTTCGTCAAATATTTCACCCGACATGCTAGCCGAGCCCCGAAGATTTAGGGTTAGGGTTGTCTAGCCTGAAAAAAATGAAGCCCAATTCAACCCGGACCGAATAAGAATAACCCGAAACCTGATAAGTCTGGCCTGAAACCGAGCGGGTTGGCTCGATAAACATCACTCCATCACATTCTTGTTGGACCATTTCATTAATTTAGTAGACTCATATTGTATAAAATGGGTTCATAAAGAATGAGATAAAAGTAGTATAAACTATAAGTTATATTTCCTTCGTCTTCCATTTCTTGGACTTTTTTTTGGTACGCATTTATATGCTTTTTGATGATAAGTTTTAAAATATTTTTGAAATCATAATTCATTAGTTATAAATAGTATTTCACGTATTGAGACGAAAAATACATAGACCCGGAGATGAAATTTTATTTTATTTTCTAGCATTAGAAAAACTTGGAACTTGGGTTCTAAATTTATCATTCAAAGGATTCTTCAACAAATTAGTAAGTTTTTTTTCTTTTTTCTTTTTTACATGAGAATGAGTGAATTGATTAATTTGCTATTAATTGTTTGTATGAAGACGTGTGACTAGATTCGTTCTCTATGATCTAGGGTTTCGGATATAATTAGATCTGTTTAAATTATTGCATGCTTACTAGTTAAATCGTGTTTATTAATTTAAACATTTACTCACCAGTTTAATTTCTAAATATTACTCCCTCCGTCCCAATTCAATAGTCATGTTTTTTTTCGACACGAGATTTTAGAAGAGTGTGTTTAGAGATAAAGTGTATTGATTGATATGTTAATGCAAATTTCATTATTTTAAAAACAAAGCATCATAGATGTATAAAAACATATTGATGTCGGATCTTAAATGAAATATTGTATTGAGACCTTTAATTTGGTATAAAAATTATAAAATCGGAGAACAAACGAGCATAGTTTAAACTTTTAGAATTTAAATTATATTAGGATACGTGCTGAGAGGTGAGTGAATGGTGTGATGATTAATGGGCGGGGAGTATATAAAAGAGGTCGAGAGATAATTCGAATATCAAAAATAGGTTCGCTTAATAAATATCGCAACAGCTTTTGTTAATAGGTGATGTCATTAAATCTAAAAGGTTTATTTGATACCCAAGTTACAATACACTTTCCGAATAATACAAAACTAGATTTGTGAATGCTGATCATCCTCCTTAACTAAGACTTATTGTTGATATATGTACACTTATCCACTAATCAATGACTATTTCTGATAACCCTCCTCTCAAGTTAGCCTCAAAATGGCCACTTCTAATGCAGCATTCTCTCCTGAAGCTATCGCAGCATCCTCGGTGCACCTTCTTCGAACCCGTACAAACCGCATTGCATTCTGTACTATCCTCACAGCTTACACTAATAACACCATGCCCTCTTCTTCCCTTACAATGGTATCTTTCTTCATCATCACCGTCGTCGTCCTTGTCGTGATTCACACAGTGGCTTTCGAGGCAAAGTTTGTCGGACTTCTGACATGGCCGTGTTTCTTGATTCTCACAACCTGTTGTTGAACAGCCATGCTTGTGCTCATGATCCTCTGCACTGTCTTCTTCTTTTTGTGGAAGATGATGTTCATTCTTCGAGCTCGAGCATTTCTTTGTTCCACAAGAATCTACATGGCAGTGCTGATTCTGTGATTCCAAATCATGATCAACCTCAACAATGTCTTCACTCTGTTTATGACAATGCTCTTTCGTGGAGCTCGAGCTTTTCTTTATCCCACAACAGCCATGGCTGTGCGGTTTCTGTGATTCCAGATCACGATCAACCTCGACTATGTCTTCATGACAATGCTCTTTCGTGGAGTTAGAGCTTTTCTTCGTTCCACAGCAGCCATGGCTGTGTGGAATCTGTGATTCCAGATCATGATCAACCTCAACTATATTTTCACTCTGTTCATGACAATGCTCCTTCGTGGAGCTCGAGCTTTTCTTCTTTCCACAGCAGCCATGGCTGTGTGGTTTCTGTGATTCCAGATCATGATGATTGACCTCTACTATATCTTCACTCTTTTCATGACAATGCTCTTTCGTGGAGCTTGAGCTTTTCTTCGTTCCACAACAACCATGGCTGTGCGGTTTCTGCAATTTCAAACCATGATCGCCATGCCCGTGGTGACCATGCTCTTTTATGGAACTTGAGCATTTCTTATCATCGCACTTCTTGGAAGAGCATGGCTTGAGCTTCTGAGATTCTTTGTCACAGCAAGAAGAAGATGAAGATTTAGAGTGTTTATGGATATGTGAATGTGACTTAGAGTTATTCGTTCCTCGGAGAAGCAGCATGCTGTTGAAGATGACTAACAAGCAAGTCCCAACATCAGAGAGAACTGCAGCCCAAACTAGGGGATGGCCAGCAATGGCTAATCCAATTATAGCAGCTTTTGTTGAAATCGAAAGTATCACGTTTTCTATTATTTTCCGCCTTACTCTCCTTGCTAAGCGGAGTGCTTTAGGGATACGTTGAATGTCATTTGTCATTAGAACCACATCCCCAGTTTCTGTAGCAAGGGCTGAGCCTCCTATGCCCATTGACATACCAATATCTGCAGTAGCTAATGCAGGGGCATCGTTGAGGCCATCTCCGATCATGGCAGTCGACCCCTCCTCTTGGAACTCTTTTATCATACGTGCTTTGTCCTCCGGTAGAAGCTCTGCTCGTATAACCTCCAGAGCTCCCCCTAACTGATGAAAAATACTTTACTTAGGTCATGTTTTACAAATATGGAAAAATATGATGCTCTAATAAATCATGCCTTCCATGTTTCAGTATTTTACTACTGTTTGGTTTAGAATGTCCATTCTATTTCCATCATATACTAAAAAATTCAAGAATTTTGAGCTTGTTTAGGTTAATGTTTCACCTGCTCTTGTGCACGGTTGGCAGCTCCGTGACTGTCTCCCGTCAGCATTATGGTTTTGATGCCTAATGAGTTGAGTTCTTGGATTGCTTCCTTGGCTCCCGTTCGACATACATCAGTGAGACAGAAGACGGCAACTAAAGACGATCCCAGGAAGACGTAACCGACTGATTTTCCTTCTATATCATAGCCTTCTAATTTGGGAACTGCATATGCCAAGATCAAAAGTGTTATATCAAGATTAATAGGCAAGTTTCAAGAAGAAATATTGGGTGTATTTACCTGTACGGCACCCTGCTTTTGATGCAATTTTCTTGTTTCCAATGTATAAATTGTTATTTTCAATTTTTCCAGAGATCCCTTCACCAGGAAAGTTGTGAAAATGCTCAACTCTATCAGGCTTTGGCTCAATGGAATGTGTTCTTGCAAAATCAATCAGAGCAGCAGCCATTGGATGACTTGATTTACTCTCAATGCTCGATATCCTGCAAGTCGAAACACGAAGATTCAGTAACCATAATGCCATTATCTACATGCATAGATGATACATTGGAGTTGGTGTTGTTACCAAAATAGCAGCTCATTCAAGCTGATCTTCTCAGGCTGGAGGGATCTGAAATCGACCACCTCAAATTCTCCTCGAGTAATCGTTCCAGTTTTGTCGAAGGCCATGATCTTTATTCCAGCAAGAGTTTCAAGATGCTGTGCCCCTTTGAACAGAACACCTAGTGTAGCAGCTTTAGACAGTGCACAGAACATAGCAACCGGGGTAGAAAGAAGAAGGGCGCATGGACATCCGCTTACTAAGACAACAAGAGCCAAATGGTACCATTCTCTCTTATTATGAACATGAAACGCCAACGGCACTATAGCTAATGAAGCCGATACCACAACTATAGCTGCAACAAGTTTATAAAGATTAAAGAAAATAGTCAGTCACAATCACATAGTCTAGCTTTCATTTTCATAATGTTTTTTTAGAGTGGTGAAACTAGTTGCTAACCTGGAGTATAGTACTTAGCACACTTGTCCAAGAATCTTTGAGTTCTTGACTTCTTGTTTTGAGCCTCTTCTACGATTTTCGCCATTCTAGCCACCACACAATCTTCTGCCACGGCCGTGGTTTTAATACTTATATACCCTAAAAACAAGCTTAGTTATTATCACACAAGTGATCTTTTGCTGTACCATGAAGAAAACCAAAAGAACGAGGATCAAACTACTTACCATTCAGATTAATCGTGCTAGCCCAAACGCTCGATTCTTTCTGCTTTGTCACAGGAAATGATTCTCCGGTCATAATTTTCTCGTCTACTTCACAACTGCCTTCCACAACAACTCCATCAATTGGAATAACATGGCCTGCCTTTACAGCTAAAACGGTGCCTAGCTTGACTTCATCCGCGTTGATTTCTACACCACTTTCGGCTATGACTGCTTTTTGGGGTACTACACTAACTAAAGATGACATAACAGCAGTAGCCTACATATATGAAGAATCTCATCATTGTTAGTATCTGATTGCATCTACATGAACTTGAAAGTGCAAGAAGCATTACATTCACAACGAACATGTTCTTGTTTTAAGATGAAGATTATTAATGCAGCATATAATGACTTTAGCAGATGAGTTATCAAATCCATCAAAATTATAAGTTGAAGGTTGAAATAAAGCAAGATTACACAAGAGACACAGTGATCATGATAAAAGCTTAAACAGAAACAAGATTATGGGAATGGAGAAGGTAATGGTGACCTTATGGCTTGCCCTTGATTCCAGCCATTCTGATATTGTAAACAGAAACACAATAGTGGCAGCTTCCCAGTAATCGCGTAGAGCGATGGATCCAGCCACTGCATCATGATATAGTATATTTCTTGAAGCAAAAATGTAGAAAACTGAGACAAAATATAATGTAGAACATCTCCATAATCTAAAGTTTCAACCTTTATTCCAATTGTATGTCTTATGTTTTTCTCCACTTGAGATCATGTATCCCACATACGGTATATCAGACGCGTACCAAAATCATTTTTTTTTATTTGACTAGGATTCAATAATCTAATTAAAGTTTATTATTCATCGTTTAACATTTAGTTTCATTTTTTTTAGTTAATATGAAATTAAATTCTAAAAATATAATTATAAACTATAATTGAATTGATAAACCCTTGTTCATTAGTGTAAAAACTAAACTAAATAATATTACATCGAAATTGAAAAAAAATAAAAATATACTTGATATATGGTTGACACACTAAAGTTGTAGTCCCGAATTCTAAAAATGGTTGCTGCAGTACCTTAATGTTTTATTTCAGAGAATAATTAAGCTTGGAATACCTATGGAACATTAAAATAGAAATGATTAGAAGACGTTGAACAACTTTATAGAAATCGATTGTTTTCTACTCTAATAAAAGCACAACAGAAACAACATAACATCAGTCAAAATGCTTATAGTTAGGCGTCAAGGCGTCACAATTCCTATCATTTATCAAGAAACTCGACCATGACTAATAATTTGGAAATTAGTAGATAATGACCCCAAAACTAATACTCCCAATTATTTTAATTTGTTCACACTTCACCCATAAAAAAATTTCATGAGTAGTGTGAATGGAATCGAATTGGATCCTCTATTGCAACGATGGATGATTGACACGTGTTAAAAATGTTACCAAAACCAACAATAATTAGAAAGTTCCATAAATAAAAATGCTGGATTTAGAAATATTTTTAACATGTGTCAATCATCCATCATTGCAATAGAGGATGTAATACGGAAATGCAATAGAAGATCCGATTCAGAATGGAATTTGATACATTAAGAGAATTGAATGATGTATACCTGTAATTAAGACAAGGATGTTGATATCAAGTCTGAAATTTCTGAGTGCAGCAAAGGCCTTGAGTATAACTGGTGGAATACCAACAACAATTGCTGCAAGGGCCAACCATCTAAATGGGGTGTACACATACTTTAGAAACGATAGGATAAGAAATATGCCACAACAAATAGCATAGGGACTCGGCCATTTGTTCTTGTAGCTTCCATGCCCGAATACTCTCACACTTGCTTCCAACCTCGATTCGTTCAGTGCCTTAACTGCCACCATACATGCATGCATGTCATCATACACTATATATTACTCCCTCTGTCCTCTCACTATTACCTTATGGTATATATTCCAAAAAAAAACACAAAAAACAAAAAAAACCTAAACTGTATATCATGATTTCTGGGAAACTAAACTGCACATTAATTATTTAATTAACTCTACCTAATAAAGTGACCACATTGGGGTGAAGTAATTGGATACTATGAAAAAAAGCGAAACTAACTAACAGATCGATATTCAACTAATTCAGTTTGAAAATTCGAGCATTCCAGCTAGGAAACCAATAAACACAATCCACTTTTTTTCCTTCACACACCTTTACCATTATTACCAAACCCATTCTTTCTTGTCGTGGACGAAGCTTTTTTATTAGTAGTATTAAAATGCCTCTTCTTTTTTTTGCTGATTAATTTATTAAATGACTCAAAAAGTAACAGAAGAAACACACAGAAACAACGTTGCGGCTTACCTATTTGAATCTGGGAGATGAGGAGAGAATCATGAACAACAATTAATGTCTTGGTAGGGACAACTACTGAAAAATCTTTTATCCCATCAAGTGAATCCAGAATCTTCTCAATCAATGGTACTTCCGAAGAACAACACAACCCCAGCACATCGAAATAGCTTTTCTGAAATTTCTTCCCTTCATTTTTCTCAATGCCTTCCATCTCTCTCTCTCTCTTTATTTGCCTTGTGATTTCCTGATGTCCAGAAATTTAAAATAACCAATTAATATATATGAAGCAACATTTCAAATACCCATAAATTTAGAGTCTAGTTCGTTTTTTTTAAATTTTTTTTTAATTTTGTTTGAGAAATAGTTCGTTTTAGATACCAACTCTCATATAGGCTATAGCTAGAAACTGCATACGTCAAGTAACCATCAAAACACTCTTAATTGACTAACCTAAATAGCCTAAAGAAGAAGAAGAAGAATTTCACTCAAACACACACAAAGCAACACACATGCATATACCTGTTTGCATGTGCTCACAACTATACACACCAAACCATCTCTCTCTCTATCTCTCTGCGTGTGTGTGTGTGTGTTTTCTGAACCGAAAAATCAAGAAAGAGAGCAAACCTTGAGGAAAAAGTAGTGTTGTCGATGGAGATTATGAGTGAGAAAATAGGTAGGAATGAAGAAAGAAGAGCGAGAGAGAAGGAAAAGTAAGAAGGATATAAATAGGTGAGATGGAGGTGAGGGCGGATTCACGTAAATTAATGGAAGCAGAGAAAGAGCACTAGTAATTAATTTGTCTGATAATGGAAGAAGTACATAACGTCTACGCTTGCTTCTGCGCAGAGAGAATGAGACATAAATAGTAAAGAATCAGTTGTAGAGGAAAACGGTTGGAATCCACTAATAATGAATTGAAATGTACAATCACATTCATTCACCACTTAGTTTGCACCTTGTGCCTTTGGTGTGTTTGAATGGCCAGGCATGAGATTTGTGCTGCTCTGCTGCTTCAATTCATTTCAACATAAAGTATAGTAATTCCTTTTCCCCGCTTTGTCTTAATCCCTCCGCATTTATGGAAATTTTCGTGGCTCATTAATTTATTATTGTTTTATTAACTGTTTATATGCTACAATCATGTGAATATAAATATCAGTGTGAGTGAATCTCCTGTACATAATGATTGTATATATCTTCTTTATTATACGGTTGGTGTAATGGCCATGTGTCTGTATATATTCAATTAATGGAGCATATGCCATCACTTTTCTTTTTTAGCATCGAAATTAATGATAATGTGTAAATTATGCAAAAATATATATATATATATATAATATGGGACACACTTGGGTCAGCCGGAGGCACCGTGCGACCGGGCTAAAACAATAACACTTTTATTCATATAGATTGACCTATTCTGTATAAAGATTGACACTTTTAAAAAATGTCATTTTATTCGTAAAATGATTATGTTAAAGATTGACACTTTTATTCATATAGATTGACACTATTCTGTATAAAAATTGACACTTTGGGCCCGGCCGCACGGTGCCTCCGGCTGACACAAGTTTTTGTCATATAAGGTAAGGTGTCTTTTTTTTTTTTTTCCCAAATTAGAAAACATGACGGAAATAATGGGATGACCCAAATGGCTCTGTTTACTTTGACATAAAAAATAGGTAAAATGAGATAAGAGAGTATAAAAATTTATTTACTATACTTTATAACTCGTTTACTTTTATATATATATAATTCGGCCCGACTGTATAAAAATCTAGACAGACATTATATTAGGGTCAACTAGTAAAATAGTCATTTTGAAATAGTAAAGATAAATAATAGCCACATAGATAAAAAAGATAAAAATAGTCATTTAGATAAAAAAGATAAAAAAAATAGCCACTAATGAATTTTGTGAATTGCTTGTTTTTTTTTTTTCATTAATTCACGAATTCACGGAATTGAATTCGTTAATTCAGACATTTTTTTGAGTGAATTCACGAATTTGGGTGAATTCGTGAATTCAGGCATTTTTTTGAGTGAATTCACGAATTTGGGTGAATTCGTGAATTCAGACATTTTTTGTTAGTAATTCACGAATTGAGTTTGTAAAATTTGTGAATTGCCTTATATTTTTAGAGCAATTCACTAATTTAAATTCGTGAATTAACTAGGCAAGGGCGAAAGTATTATAGTAAGAGTGTCTATTTTTTTTATCTTTTTTTTTTTTTTATCAAAGTGACTATTATTTATCTTTACTATCTCAAAGTGGCTATTTTTGTCTATTTCCCCTTTATATTATACCATGATATAATATCATACTAGAGAAAAGGGTATGATAATTTTATACCATCTTCAATTTACCAATTTTGTAAAGAGATCTCTAACCTCACATACCATTTCTTAGTTAAAAAAAAGGGGGGTAATTTAGACATTTTAAATTTTATCGATCAATTTCCAACAAAATAAACAACATACTTGTATAATATCAACAATTATATACACCTATTATCGTTCAACGTATACACCATATAATAAATGTGGGTCCCGCTACTTGTTATATATTTATACCACATTATATTATTTTCATATATCCCTCTAAATAGACATATAAAAAGTAAACGCACCTAAAGTGTAAAACCTAATAAAAATAATAATGGGCATAAGGGGTAATATATTAGTTCAATTTTGAAGGAAACATGCTGATTTCCTTCGTGTAAAAGTTATGCCAAAAAAAAAAATAAAAAAAATCACGAAATGAAGATAAGCCTAGAAGCGTTTAAAAGCACAACCAATTAAAAGATTAACAATAGAAGCAAAAAATTCATTCTAATTCAATTAATGATTGAATTTGTTTCCCATAGAATGAAGGTATAAAAGAAAAGACAAAAACTTGTGTCAGCGGGAGGCACTGTGCGGCCGGGCCCAAAGTGTCAATCTTTATATAGAAAAGTGCCAATCTATATGAATAAAAGTGCCAATCTTTAAAATAATTATTTTACGAATAAAATGATAATTTTTAAAAGTGTCAATCTTTATACAGAAAAATGCCAATCTATATGAATAAAAGTGTCATTGTTTTAGCCCGGCCACACGGTGCCTCCGGCTGACCCAAGTATGCCCCAAAAGAAAAAGAAAACCCAGCGGTTGGCACATATTTAATCAGTTTTTTTAATACTAATCTAGATAGTGCCGCAATAAGAGGATACAATATGTTGGAATTGAGATAACTTTTCTTATTAGATTCCAAAACTTTGAACGATGATTGGTCGATTTCTTGTATAAATTGAGATTTAGATAGCTTAATGGAATATGCAGAATCTATTAGATTAACAATTGTTATTGATCAATTGAACGGTTGAACCTGCGCCTGAAGTAACTAGTCTGAAAAGAATTTGAAGATATCGAAATCTCACTTAGTATTCAGACTTATGGCTGTTTGGCTAAGTTTATTAATTTTGAAAATATATTTGGCAAAATAAGCTTTTAAAGAGCTTATAAGCTTTCATAAAAATGCTATAAAAGCTTATAAGCTCCTTAAAAATAAGTTACATCACCCTAACTTATTTTTACATCTTATCAGCTTTCCAAATATTCCATCCGTTTTTCTCGAAATGACTCACTTATATTTAATATGTAAGGTATAAATATATGGGACACACTCCCATAAGCCTGACTGATTGTGAGGTTGGGGGCCTTGGGAGTTGGGGAGCCACAATGGCAGTATAGGTGATGGGCTCATGGGCTTCTCTTCCTTTTTGAAAACGTGGCCTTTGGTCCCTCTTTTTTTTTTTTTTTTTTTTTTTTTTTTTTTTAAATTGACGATTTTGGGAACTTTAAAGATTAATACTTTTATTCATATAGATTGTTACTTTTTTTTTTTTGGGTACGAAATTCTATTTTATAAACAATAATCACAAACACACATTACAAGCTTCCCTCCAAACTCACACCTCCAACTCACATCTCTATGGTAGCAGTCTTCCTATCTTTCTATCCTTGTGACCACACCAAGCCAATAACACATTACATTGCTTTATCACCCCCTCACGAATAATTTGTCTTCCCTTCATCCTCCTATAGTTCATTTCTCTCCAAATGTTATGGATGAGTATAGAAACAAAACATCTATATAGTCTTTGCTTTCCACTATTGGTATTGGTAGAGCATTGAGTGATCAAGTAAATCCTCTCAATAGTCCACTTCTCAGGGCCCCTACTGATTCCTGCATATGCTGCTACACCTTTCTACACTTCACTCGAAAATCCACACTCATAGAATAGGTGATCCACTTCTTCCACCTCCTGTCCACAGAAACAACATACATCATCCATTTGTATTCATACTTTTTGCAAATAACCACAAGTTGCTAGCCTGTCCTGAAGTAGTAACCAGCTGATAAATAAACATTTAGGTGGAGCTGAGTTTTGGCAAACCATTTTAGCCCATGACTGCTTTGTAATCTCCCCTAACATCTCTCTGTATACCTACCTTATAGAATATTTCCCCTCATCCAATCTGCTTTGATCATATTAGATGTCCCTGAAATAAGCTGCAACACCAATGATCTTCCTTACCATCCAAGAAGCCTGTGCAGGGGGTGCCAAACCCATAGCATCCTATCTTTAATGTAGTAACCATGTACTCATTGGATCCAACACTTATCTTTCTCCTTATGGAGTTTCCACAACAGTTTACCAATAGCAGCTCTATTCCATATTTTTAGATTCAAAATGCTCAGCCCACCAGCACTCTGAGGCAACATAATCTTATCCCAGGCTACTAATGCCATCCTAGAACCATCAGCTTTCCCAGTCCATAGGAATGTTCTACAGGCTGTCTGCACCAATTTCAACACCTTTTGAGGAAGTACAAACATCTGGCGCGCTCCAGTACATTTGAATACCAAACAAAACCGACTTGATTAGTTGAACTCTCCCAGCATATGATAAGAACTTTGTAGCCCATCCATTGATCTTATGAGTAATTTTCTAAACAAGTGGTTGGCATTGCATACTGGTTAGTTTTTGAGAGGATAAAGGAACCCCAAGATATTTAAAAGGGAGCTGTCCCTCACTCATAACTCTTAATATCTTCTGTTTCACTTCTTCATGAACACCTCCAAATAAATACAACTTTTCAGCTGGTTTGCCTTGAGTCTTGAGGCTGCAGAAAATGTATCTAAAGGCTTCATCAATTGCTGAACTGAACCAACATCTCCTTTAGCAAACAAATGCAAATCATCAGCAAAGCAAATATGGAGCAGCTTTAGTTTCTTTCATCTAGGATGATATTTGAACTGCTTCTCCAGATGCAATCCCATGAGACATCTATGGAGATACTCCATACTGTCACGCTGATTCCTGTGAATAGAAATGTGGCGGGGGTTGGATTAAAGAAGCGGGGAAGAAAGGGAATATTATTAATATATAAACATTGTATGAGTATCTTAAAATGTAAAATGAGACTATAAAGAAAATGGTGGGGTAAACCAGCGTCAAGTTGCCAAGTGGAGTCGACCATCTGCTACGACACATTGGAATTACCAAGTGTAATATCCCGGATTTTCTTATTCACATAAAATTTAGCTTTTATTATTATTATTATTATTATTATTATTATTATTAAGAATTTAAATAAGTTATGCTTAAACTAATAATTTTATATATATATAGTGCTATGTATAAGAAATATACTATATATGCTATGGATACATTAGCTTTAACCTATATTTATACATACATGTATATATTAAATTGTGTGCAGGCAAATTCCATAAATGATATATGTAGTATAAATTATGCTTATAAAACACGCATGACAAAATTGTTTGCAAATGTTTTACCATCTGCCACCTTTACTTATCTTTACTACGTGGCTTTTTCTAACTAGCCTAGGTTGATGACTAATATAGGCTGGGGATGATTAACCAAACCTATGCTACGACTTTTCTCTTATAAATAGAGGGACTCCGCATCTCAATTGCAATCCAAAAATTATACTCCTTTTCATTTTATATTACTTAATCGATACTGCTCTCCTATAATATAAATGTTGCGCTGTTCAACCTCTTCTACTAGAGAAAGCTTTAGCTGATCTCGTTTTATCCCTCGTGTGTAGTAGATAATATATCTTATCAAGAGGTGAGACTCTCTATACTTACAAAGTATTATTTGAGTTATTAAGCTATGATAAAATGAGATTATCCATGAAAATATTTTAATGTGTTATTACATGTTTAAGACTCTTATAATATATGTGATCGGGTCTTTTGGTTGGTCTAACACACTAATCGAGAGGCTGTACGCACAGTTAGAAATCGTTGGGTTGATCACCAATTGATTCTAACTTGAGGGGAGAACCCCTGGATGAAATATTCCATTGTCTCCAAATCATGGCTCCATTTGAAAAGGGAAAAGGGATCCGACGGTGGTAATGTGTCCCGGGATCAATATAAGAGTAACATGGTAATACACATGCGCGCGCAATCATGAAAAATGAGGTTTTGTGTGCATGGAAGTAAATGATTTCAAAATCCTTCTATGTATACTTTATTATCATGGATATTCTTTTTATGAAAATGTTTTTGGCACAAGCCCACTGGGTACATTAGTACTCAGCCTGCAATTCCTTTCCAAATATTTTGCAGAGTAAGGAGCTGGTGGAATAGGCGGAGATTGGGAGGACAGTTGTTGTTGCTACATTGAAATAAATAAAAGCTTCCGCTACGCCTATGAATAAAGTCTACCCCCCCATGTTTATTTTCCTAGGTCAACTCCGTATCTATAAATAAAATATCTACGTTCTTCTCACACCATGAAATATATATATACTACGGGTACTCAGACAAGTCGGCCAGCATGGGTTGTTCGGCTTAGCTAACCCCATAGTTTGAGCTGTATGTCCCAATCCCGTATTTAAATATTTAATTATTTTATGTCTACGGGTATTCAGACACAGGCGGCCGGTACGGGCAGTATGATTTATCTACCCCGTAGTTCGTGCTGTGGGTCCCGATCCCGTACTTAATTTCTTAACAATAAGGTTAAATATCTCCAAGCCATGAGCCCCTTTTTATCCCCGCTTCTTAATTCCAACCCCTTGCCACGTCCCGACATACGTGCCTTCCCTCGGGAACTTGGGCGTGACACCAAGAGTGAGTAGGAAATCGATCGTCCAAGTGGAACCACTGCATGACACTCTCTACCTTGCATAAATTAAAAGATGGGGTAAACCAACTTTCAGTAAACTAGAGGAGTCGACATCCACTTCGAAAAATGGGATAACCATAATTGAGTGGGAATTCGAGCTTCCAAAAGGAAGTGATACACGGCCCTCTCCACTCAACAATAAGTAAAATGGGAAGAGAGAAATAAGTTTAGAAAATAAAGAAACCATATTATATAACTAGAGGGTTGGAAGATGACGCCCTCAACTTATTTATTATAAAAAAAACTAGTAGTCTTGTTATCAGAGTTATAAGCAAAATAATATAGCGGAAACTTTATAAGGCCCTGCAACAATTCCAGCCTTAGCCTTGCTGCACATCACATGCTTCCAGACCTGAAAACATTTGAAAAAGTTTTGGGCTAAGTACTTGATGTACTCAGTGGTCATGCCCATTTGACAAACATTTTGAAAACTGACAATTTATCCATATATAGTATATCAAGAGGCTTGTAGAAAACAACTCTTGAAAATAAAAATATCATTTTGGGGTGTGTGATGTTCATTCTTGGACTCAACCAAGGCTACAAATCACCTTTGGTTCATTTAGACCGGGTTCAGGGCCGTAATCCTAAATAATCCCAGTACTTGTAGAAAAACCGAGTTGAAACTCAAGGAATTTGCCATTACACATACGACATGATCAAGGCATCGTATGTAACCGGGGTGCGCACAATTCAAAATTAGTATATCTGATACAAATAATGAATCTCGATCGATCCATAGAGTCATTTCTTGGAACATACACACAAAATATTCTTATGGATAATTGTATTTTATAACATAAAATTTAAACAACATTAAAAACAATGACAAAACATTTTAAACCCACCTGTAACTTGGAGCAACAAGAGGATAGCTCTAAAGTGATATACTATACTCCTCATTCTAAAAAGCCTTAAGAGAATACTATTTTTCAAGTTAAAATATATCAGTAGAAATAAGTTATGTTGTTTTGAGTATGAAAAAAATAGTGAATATTCACGTTGGTATTTATAGAGAAGCTAAACTGCTTATTCATATACTATAGCTTACATTAGTCACCATAGATTAGAGTAGTCATCTTCTGTATATGAAACACGTGTATTAAAAGGATTGACAAATAAGCCTATATACTATACTCATCAAAGCTATACCTAGTAATAGGGTGCCACGTTAAAAATTACTAAGAGTCATGCAACAAATTGATTTTTAAAAACTAGATACACGTAAAGGTTATATGTTAACATAATTCATGTACATAATACCATGTACTTCAATCATTACTAACCTCCATGCATTTATAATTATATATTATACTCCCCCGTCCCGCCGAAATAGTCTTGTTTCATTATTATACTCCTCACATAATAATAAAAAGGACGGCCATTTCGGCAGGACGGAGGGGGTATTAAGTAATTAATGTCTTTAAGAATATATATATGTATAGGTTATTCGTATTTATATATAATTATGAATCTATAGGTACCACTCATTATACAGTTTTCTCTATTTTTATATATATATATACACGAAGAATAGATTATCTTTTTTTATTGTTGAAATACAAAGTATATTTCCCCGAGTGGAAATCAATTCTTAATAGTAATAGAATAATTATTTACTAGCAAGACTTACTTGAATTATACTATATGTTTGCTAGGAAAATTCAGGATATTACACATAGAGATCACAAAAAGGTAAGGAGAGATAGGGTCTCCTTGCCTTATCCCTTTCTTAGCATCAAATGGTGCTATTAATTCCCCATTTACATTTACTACATGGGTCACATTAGTTAGACACTCCATTATCCATCCTATATATCTAGAAGGAAATTCCAGCTACACAAGCATTTGATTTAGAAATGGCCACTCCACTGAGTCATAGACCTTTTGTATATCTACCTTCACCATGCATCTAGGAGATATATTGTAATACCCCGAATTTTCGATGTTAGAAATTACGGGCTTATATCTAGAACTCTATAGTTCCGCTCCCCATAATTTACTTTATAAATGATTATTTTGAGCATGAATTTGCTAATGCATAATTTAATTGGTGAGATTATTACTTGTGGATTGCATGAATTTTTTTTTTATTATTTATGTTCCATATGTGAATACACATATATTATTCATGAATGCATGGCAATATAGAGAAAATATATTATTATTATTATTATTATTATTATTATTATTATTTAGTAATTGTGCATGTGTGACAAGTGTCAAGTGTAGGAGAGAATAAAATCCTTACTAACTAGCCTAGGATCATACTAATAAATCTAATGATCATTCCTAAAGATTTGGGGATGATCTTCTTGGAGACACATTTGACATGTGTCAAGAGTTAATTTCTTGGCCAAGAGGTGCACAACCTCCTCTCCATGCAAGCCACTTAAGTTCTCTAATAATTCATCCATTCATGACACCCTTTCATTGTCAAGACAATCATACATCTTCTCTCCTCACTTCTCTCATCTTCAAGAAGAAAGAAAGTTCATCTTCTCTTTTGTTCAAACAAGCAAAGCCATTGTTGAAAAGGTGAGAAAATCAATGATTTTTCATTCATCTTCTCTTCTCTCCTTCCCCCATCTTTCTTGCACTTCAAATCCAATTTCATGTACTCATTTTTCAAGCTCTTAACAGCTACCAAGCCATCTAAGTCGAATCCAAAGGGGCTGGAACAAGATCTCTTTTGTTTTCCTTCGATCTCCTAGAGGTAGTGACAAATAAAACCCTCTTCTTGTTAGCTTTGGGGAAGGGGTTTCTACACGATTTTTCTTCTTAAAATATCTTCATCTATGACCTATATTATGTCTAAATATGTGTCAATATGTGTGCATGAGTCGTTTGTGAAGTGGCGTAGAGAAATCATCGAGGAAAAACTAAATGGTTAAGATATATGCAAATCTGTGAAAATCTGCAAGTTGTGAGCATGTCGAAATTTTATGAACACTTTATGGTGGTTATTTATGCAAGTACTTTTCACGATAGCAACTACATGATGTTGGGATGATGTGTGATTTATTTCATGATTTTTAGATGAGTTTTTGTTGGTGAAAATGACCACTCTCTGAGATATACCAATCTGTCACAGAATCTGGAACTGAACTCCTATGATTTTTAATTAATTTTAGAATCAACTTTTTCTGGAGATTCTTTCTTTGTACATCAACTACAGTATGTTAAATTTATTGTGTAAAAATTTGGGACTCTCTTTGTAAGCCAATTACTCGCTATAACTTTCTAAACTATTAGGCGCAGCAGAATTCTACCCGAGACAGCACACTTGCACTGTCTTGTAAAATACGTTTTAAATAGAAATATTCTTCCAAAAATTTTCAAATTTTACAGAATGGTTATTTTTCGTGTCTTTAGTCTCTGTGTTAAATTTCAGAATTTTTCAAGCAATATAAATATTTTTCCCGTACTCCAAAAGTGAATCTGTACTGATTTTTCAGATTTTGATGAAATACTCTTTTCTTCTAACAAAAATATCCAACCTCGTGAAAAACGTGTGGATTTAAGAAACTAAGTTGTTTTGGGCAGTGTGATACCTCTCTTGGTGTTGGTTTATTACCAATTCTTTTAGAACTTGTTTATTTGTTTTCCATACGTATCTTTTGTTAATAGAAGTATGTATTATGTAAATGAAGCTCTTTATTTTAGATTATGTTTCGTTATTCTCTCTAAAGAAATCACATATGCTTGTTGAAATGTGGGATGCTCGAAAAGAATATGTTATACTTATGTGTATGTTCGATTGGTTAACGGTCTATGAAAAAGTATGAATATATGAGCATCACTTGAGTGGACATATATGTGGCAACCCTATGTGCTAGTTTAAATTTCTATGTAAAACTCTTTTAGCTTAGCATGGATATTTGCAACATGGTTATGTGATTGAAAGTATGAGGTCATGTGTATGCTTCAAAAATGCTCGAAATGTGCTACCCAACTGCGTGTTGCTATATATATAATTGAGTTTATGTGCGTCTTAAACGGGGGAGTAGGGAACTATGGAATCTAGGAAGTATAGGCGCAATTTAAATGACTATGTGAAAGCTTAGCCCTAGATTACTCTTGTAGGGCAAACAAAGGAGGGTTGTGATCTAACAACCGATTCGGATACTCGTTGAGGCGTGAACAAGACAAGGTGGGTTTCTATTTACAGTACGGTATTTTTGAGCTAGTGAGCTCCTATGTATATATGTATGAAAGTATGATTATGCATGTCAAAAGTTTTTATGTCTTATGGAGCTCATACGATGCGACGGAATGTCGATGAACAATTGGGCCTTGGTTGATTTAAACCAAGGTTAGTGCACTTAAGTCCATATTGGTCAGACTCGGCCGGGTCCCCAATTATGGCTGTATGGCGTATGAGTAAGAAGCTCGCGAGTATCTATGTATGGTAACCAAAGTGTTTTTGCATATGCGTAGGGTGAGGCTTTCCTTTTTAAAACTCCTACGTTATGTGATTATGGGCATGCATAATTCTTAAAGTAAAGTTTCTCCTTTTTCACTGACAAAGGGGCGAGCGAAACCCACTGAGTGCACTAGTACTCAGCCCAAAATTATTTTCAAATGTTTTCAGGTTAAGGAGCCGGAGGCGGGGCGAGCATGCAAGAGGGGTGGTTAGCTTGTGAATTGTTTTCTTCGTGGAATAAAATATGCTTATGGACTCTCGCTAAAATTTCCCTTTACCTACTTCCTCATTTTCCGCTTGATAATTCGACCTGCTATGTTTATTTAGACATTGACTATTTTCTCTATTCTATTGAATAAATATCACTCTTGTATTAAACTCCTATCATGATTTTCATTCTCAAACTTATGGTGAGCGTCCCAATGTCTTCATACATTGGACACGCGGATATTCGGTGCGTTCAAGGTCCTAATTTAATTATTTAATTATGTCATTCTCTTGAGTAGCGTCCCAAACCCCACCATTAAATTATTATTTTTCATAGCCCCGGGGTCTGGGTCGTTACAGATGGTATCAGAGCATAGGATCGCTCTGAATATCCTTGTCCTTCTTGTTTTGAAACCGGAATCTAGAATTGAGTCTCTAGATCCTTAAGCTCGAAGCAATCCTCCACACCCTTGCAACTCTCCGCCTCCAACTATGAAGGTACATGTTTTGGGTTCCTAATGTGATGTATTATTGTGAGCTTGCTAATGTATTGATGATATGAGATTGATTATGTTGTAACGTTTATTGGGATCGTGATGTTCTATGTATGTGCAAGTAGAAATTTGTAATTGTATAATGCTTGTTGTTTTCCTTGTCGGGTAATCACTTAGGTAGACTATGAGCCGTGCGACGAGGTCGAGAGCGTCATAGTTAAAACCTAAAACCCACTTCGGAGAACTCCCAGCACCAACCTAAATTTCCTTTTTGCTTCTACAAACCTCCTTGTTATACATATCCTTGCCATGAGATGAGAGGTTGACTCAAACCTTGTTCTTTTGTTTGTTTAGATGGCCGGACCCCACTACTTCTCTCCCTATGTGAGACCCCCACTCCGAGCTCAGACCCCCCAGCGGTGTGCCTTCCTGATTCGAACCTACCGTAGGAACTCGCACCTATCATTTGGGGAGTTTGTATCCCACTTTTTCAACCTCTGGAGGTTCGCTGAAGGAGGTGTGTCCGACTGTAAGGCTGCCGATGTCCTCCTTGAGCAGATGCCGCCTGAATGGAAGGGGTGGGCAAGCCGAACAAGGGACGAGATGCTCTCTTGGCACCCAGTTGAACCTCACCTCCACTTCTCATTCCCTAACTTTGTGGCTGAGCTTCTGACCCATTGGACGTTGGTGAATTTTCCCCCGGGACCGGCATCACCAACGATGGCACAAGTCCGTGGCCCATGGTTCCATATGCCGGGAGATGCACCGATCTACACCGATGCTACCATTGTGGCATCTCTACCTACCATTGACATCTATGAGGTGAACGAGGCTCCACCTTCCATTTTCACGACATTGGTTCAAGAGGCCATTATTCGTGCACCCCCGAGCACCCTACCACCATTCCCTCCTGCTAACAATGACTTTGAGGCGAGTGGCTCGCAACCAGCCGGTGTTGCACGATCTCCATCTCCGGAGTACACCCCACGCTCGCCACCCTGCCCTCCTCTTCGACTTAGAAGAACCGCCAGAAAGCAAGTAGCACCACCACCTCCACCAGTGGTCCTTCTTAGCTCCGATGATAGCAGCATCGAGGTAGTCGATGTAGATAGTAGTGATGGGTCCTTCCGTACCCTCGACCTTGCCGTGGATGATGATATGGACAGTAGCGAGGGGTCATTCCATACCCGTGACTTTGAGATGGACGAGGAGAGTGAGCCCTCGGAGGATCGGAGCTAGGAGGATGATGACAGCCTAGGAGACGCAGTTTTCCCTTTTGATGATCCCTAGGCGGTGTTTTGATCTTTGGCAAGATTGTTATTTTAAATTTCTATGATAGACTGTTATCCTCTTTTGATTATGGTACTTTGGTTTTGATTAGCAACGTGATCCTAATATGGACCGTCTTGATGTTATGTTATCTCGTATGAACTTACTATGTATTTGAAAACCTTTGAATTATGGTACGTTGTGGATTCGTATTTTGGGGAGTTATGTTTATGGAAATCTCATGTTGACATCGTTACATATGCAAAATGTTATAGCTTGATTATGATATGTTTTTAACCGATTACACACATAAAGAATACTCGACCTTAATATTTCAATACTTGATCAGAATGGCTGACCTTCGATACGAGCGACGCAACCGACGGAATAACGATATTCCGGGTGGAGACGATCAACCTAACCACGATCAAGGCAACCTTAACGCCCCAATCCGTAGGATTGAGGATCGCTTTAGGAAGGAAGGACCCCCGACCTTTAACGGATTGGGCGAACCAACTGATGCTGAAAAGTGGGTTCGCAGCCTCGATCGAATCTTCGACTTCATCGGTGGGACACCTCAAGAAAGAGTGAACTGCGCTGTCTATCAACTTGTTGAGGAAGCCGACTATTGGTGGGAATCTGAGCAAAGGGCATTGACTCCCGAAGCTAGAGCAGCACTTACTTGGGATGCCTTCAAGACTACCTTCTTTGAGAAGTATGTTCCAAAGAGCTACCGTCATCAAAAGGAATCTGAATTTTGGAACCTGCGCCAGGGAGCAAAAACCGTCACTGAGTATGACAGAATCTTCAACCAGTTGTCACGCTATGCCCCCACTCTTGTGGACACTGACGAGAAAAGAGCTGAAAGGTTTAGGCAAGGCCTAAGGCCTGTGATTGGCATGCCCCTGGCAAGTCATGGTAAGTTAACCTATGCGGAGGCCCTTAGCAGAGCTCTTGGTATTGAAGCTGCGATGCCCAAGGAAAGTAATAAACCATCGGGAGGCCAAGGTACAAACAACAAACGGAAATGGGAAGATCGAAACTCTAACCAAGGAAAGAAGCCGTGGCAAGGCCAAGCCCAACAAGGAAGAACGGAGCCACGTGGAGAAGCAAGTGCCCCCAAGCCAGTCCCGACTTGCCCAAACTGCAAGAAGCAACATCGAGGAACCTGTAGGTTGGGCACAAATGCATGTTTCGCTTGCGGCCAAATGGGCCACTACCTAGCCAACTGTCCCAAGAACAATCGAGCTGCACCGAACCATCCAAACCAAGGGAATCCTCCAAGGCCTCAACGCAACCAAGGTGGAAACCCGAGGTATGAGCATGAGCGTGGCAATCCAAGGAACAATCAGGGTAACAACACTGGTCAAGGGCAACCCCATCAGGGCAGAGCATACGCACTAAACCAGCAGGAAGCGGCACGCGCCCCTGAAAACTTGGCAGGTATGATCGAGATAAACGGCATTCCTGTCATCGCATTATTTGATACCGGAGCATCACATACTTTTATATCAAATGCCGCATGTAAGAATCTAGATCTAGTTCTAGAAAAGTCGAGTCAAGCATTAGTGGTACTTACCCCCTCGGGAGAAGAAATGATTGCTGAATATAGGTGCCCAAACCTAGGATTCAAAATAGGAAGTGGGTCTTATCAAGCAGACCCTCATGTCATCCATATGGTAGACTTCGATTTAATCCTAGGAATGGATTGGTTGACAAATGTGGGCGCCACAATCCATTGCTTTGATCGAGAAATTTCCTTTAAGTATCCTGATGGAGATGAGAATCGCTACTTCGGAGCAAGAGTCGGAATGGGTACCAAGACGTCCGTGATTTCGGCACTAAAAGCTACAAAGATGTTGAAAAAGGGAAATTGTCGTGCATTTCTTGTAAGTTTGAATGGAGACACAAGAATCGAAGCCCAAATTGGTGACGTGCCAGTAGTACGGGAATTTGAAGATGTGTTCCCACAAGATTTACCAGGACTGCCCCCTGATAGGCAAATCGAATTCACTATCGATTTAATACCCGGAGCCGCGCCAATTTCGAAGGCACCTTACCGAATGGCCCCAAAAGAGCTTCAAGAGCTAAAAATTCAACTGCAAGAGCTTCTCGATCTCGGATTCATACGCCCTAGTGTGTCTCCTTGGGGAGCACCGGTTCTCTTTGTCCAGAAGAAGGATGGATCGTTACGCATGTGCATAGACTATAGAGAATTGAACAAACTGACGATCAAGAACCGTTATCCATTACCAAGGATTGATGATCTATTCGACCAACTGAAAGGTGCAAAGGTCTTTTCGAAAATTGACTTACGCTCGGGGTACCATCAACTCAAAATCAAGAAATCGGATATACCTAAGACGGCCTTTCGAACTCGGTACGGACATTACGAGTTTGTGGTGATGCCTTTCGGTTTGACCAACGCACCAGCAGTGTTCATGGATCTCATGAATAGAATATTTCACCCATATCTGGATCACTTCGTTCTGGTGTTCATCGACGATATCCTCATCTACTCAAAGGATGATCATCAACATGAGGAGCACTTGAGAACTGTGTTGGGGATATTGCGCGCCGAAAGCCTATATGCCAAGTTTAGTAAGTGCGAATTTTGGTTAAGCCAAGTGATCTTCTTAGGACACATTGTATCTGCCGAGGGAATTAAGGTGGACCCTTCCAAGGTTGAAGCTGTGAACAATTGGAAGTCACCGACAAGTCCAACAGAAATTAGAAGCTTCCTTGGATTGGCGGGATATTACAGGCGCTTTATAGAAGGGTTCTCAAAGATTGCAAGGCCAATGACGCAACTACTAAGGAAGGGAACCCCGTTCGTTTGGACAAAAGAATGTGAAACAAGCTTTCAAGAGCTAAAGACGAGACTAACGACGGCACCAGTACTAACTCTACCCGAAGGGAATCGAGAGTTCGTTGTGTACACGGACGCATCAAAGCAAGGGCTTGGATGCGTTTTGATGCAAGGAAGGAAAGTGGTAGCCTATGCTTCACGCCAATTGAGGCCACACGAGTTAAAGTACCCAACTCATGACTTGGAACTAGCCGCTGTGGTTCACGCCCTTAAAATTTGGAGGCACTACTTGTATGGTGTAAAATGTGAAATTTTTACGGATCACAAGAGCCTTAAGTACTTCTTCGAACAAAAGGAGCTTAACATGCGACAAAGACGATGGCTAGAGTTGGTGAAGGATTATGACTGCACTATCAGTTACCACCCGGGGAAGGCTAACATCGTGGCGGACGCCTTAAGTCGAAAATCAAACTCTTACCTAGGATGCCTGCGTACACAAGATGATGATCTCAATCGGGAATTTTCCAAGATGAGGATAGAAGTTCTTTGCCCGCCGGAAACAATAGAAGGACGGATCGCGACGATGGTTGCAAGGCCAAACTTGAGGGAAATGATAGTTCAGGCACAACGACAAGATGAGGCTCTAGAGAGGATACGCCTCAAGGTGAGATCTGGCGATCTCAAGGACTATAGGGAAGAAGCCGACAATGCTCTCACCTTTCAAGGAAGACTGTGTGTTCCACTTTCAGAAGAGCTAAGAACTGAAATCATGAGTGAAGCCCACGAAACGCCCTACACAGCACATCCAGGCACCACTAAAATGTATCGCGACTTACGGAACAACTTCTGGTGGGAAGGGATGAAAAGTGATATAGCCTCGTTTGTGGAGCGATGTCAAGTCTGCCAACAAGTCAAAGCACTACACCAAAGGCCTTATGGAAAAATGCAACCGCTAGAGGTGCCAGAGTGGAAATGGGAACATATTACAATGGACTTTGTAGTAGGTCTACCTCGCTCGAACAAAGGTCACTCAGCTATATGGGTCATCGTGGATCGACTAACCAAATCAGCACACTTTCTACCTGTTCAAATGAATTGGAGTTTGAATAGACTCGCCCAACTGTATGTCCATGAGGTAGTTCGTCTACATGGAGTACCTGTATCAATCACGTCTGATCGAGATACCCGTTTCACCTCACGCTTCTGGACCAGCCTACAAGAAGCCATGGAACGAGATTGAATTTCAGCACAGCTTACCATCCCCAAACCGATGGACAATCTGAAAGGACGATACAAACATTGGAGGATATGTTACGATCTGTTACCCTCGATCATGGGGGAAGCTGGGAAAAATTCCTACCATTGGTGGAATTTGCATACAACAATAGCTATCAAGCAACCATTGGGATGGCGCCTTACGAGGCATTGTACGGTCGAAGGTGTAGGTCCCCTCTCTATTGGGATGAAGTGGGTGAAAGGAAAATATTGGGTCCCGTAATGGTGCAAGAAATGATCGAAGTCGTCAAGCGCATAAAAGAAAGAATCAAGGAGGCTCAAGATAGGCAAAAGTCATACGCCGACACGCGTAGAACCGAATTGAAATTTGAAGAAGGCGATAAAGTTTATTTGAAAGTTTCACCAACTAAGGGGGTTGTTCGCTTTTGCAAGAGGAGCAAGTTGAGCCCGAGATTCGTAGGACCTTTCGAGATCCTTGAGAAAATCGGCCCCGTAGCTTATAGGCTTGCGCTACCACCGAAGCTCGGTGAAGCCCACAATGTTTTCCATGTATCTCAGCTGAGGAAATATGTGTACGACCCCAAACATGTGATAAGCTATGAGGAACTTAACCTAGATCCAACGTTGATCTACGAAGAGGGTCCTGAGTGTATTCTCGACCGAAAATTTCAAGAATTAAGGAATAAGAAGATCCCTATCGTCAAAGTCTTGTGGAAACGGCACGGACAAGAAGAAGCAACATGGGAGCTTGAAGATAAGATCAAGGAACGATACCCCAACTTACCTTATGTAGGTACGTGAAATTTCGAGGACGAAATTATTTTAAGGGGGGTAGAATGTAATACCCCGAATTTTCGATGTTAGAAATTACGGGCTTATATCTAGAACTCTATAGTTCCGCTCCCCATAATTTACTTTATAAATGATTATTTTGAGCATGAATTTGCTAATGCATAATTTAATTGGTGAGATTATTACTTGTGGATTGCATGAATTTTTTTTTATTATTTATGTTCCATATGTGAATACACATATATTATTCATGCATGCATGGCAATATAGAGAAAATATATTATTATTATTATTATTATTATTATTATTTAGTAATTGTGCATGTGTGACAAGTGTCAAGTGTAGGAGAGAATAAAATCCTTACTAACTAGCCTAGGATCATACTAATAAATCTAATGATCATTCCTAAAGATTTGGGGATGATCTTCTTGGAGACACATTTGACATGTGTCAAGAGTTAATTTCTTGGCCAAGAGGTGCACAACCTCCTCTCCATGCAAGCCACTTAAGTTCTCTAATAATTCATCCATTCATGACACCCTTTCATTGTCAAGACAATCATACATCTCCTCTCCTCACTTCTCTCATCTTCAAGAAGAAAGAAAGTTCATCTTCTCTTTTGTTCAAACAAGCAAAGCCATTGTTGAAAAGGTGAGAAAATCAATGATTTTTCATTCATCTTCTCTTCTCTCCTTCCCCCATCTTTCTTGCACTTCAAACCCAATTTCATGTACTCATTTTTCAAGCTCTTAACAGCTACCAAGCCATCTAAGTCGAATCCAAAGGGGCTGGAACAAGATCTCTTTTGTTTTCCTTCGATCTCCTAGAGGTAGTGACAAATAAAACCCTCTTCTTGTTAGCTTTGGGGAAGGGGTTTCTACACGATTTTTCTTCTTAAAATATCTTCATCTATGACCTATATTATGTCTAAATATGTGTCAATATGTGTGCATGAGTCGTTTGTGAAGTGGCGTAGAGAAATCATCGAGGAAAAACTAAATGGTTAAGATATATGCAAATCTGTGAAAATCTGCAAGTTGTGAGCATGTCGAAATTTTATGAACACTTTATGGTGGTTATTTATGCAAGTACTTTTCACGATAGCAACTACATGATGTTGGGATGATGTGTGATTTATTTCATGATTTTTAGATGAGTTTTTGTTGGTGAAAATGACCACTCTCTGAGATATACCAATCTGTCACAGAATCTGGAACTGAACTCCTATGATTTTTAATTAATTTTAGAATCAACTTTTTCTGGAGATTCTTTCTTTGTACATCAACTACAGTATGTTAAATTTATTGTGTAAAAATTTGGGACTCTCTTTGTAAGCCAATTACTCGCTATAACTTTCTAAACTATTAGGCGCAGCAGAATTCTACCCGAGACAGCACACTTGCACTGTCTTGTAAAATACGTTTTAAATAGAAATATTCTTCCAAAAATTTTCAAATTTTACAGAATGGTTATTTTTCGTGTCTTTAGTCTCTGTGTTAAATTTCAGAATTTTTTAAGCAATATAAATATTTTTCCCGTACTCCAAAAGTGAATCTGTACTGATTTTTCAGATTTTGATGAAATACTCTTTTCTTCTAACAAAAATATCCAACCTCGTGAAAAACGTGTGGATTTAAGAAACTAAGTTGTTTTGGGCAGTGTGATACCTCTCTTGGTGTTGGTTTATTACCAATTCTTTTAGAACTTGTTTATTTGTTTTCCATACGTATCTTTTGTTAATAGAAGTATGTATTATGTAAATGAAGCTCTTTATTTTAGATTATGTTTCGTTATTCTCTCTAAAGAAATCACATATGCTTGTTGAAATGTGGGATGCTCGAAAAGAATATGTTATACTTATGTGTATGTTCGATTGGTTAACGGTCTATGAAAAAGTATGAATATATGAGCATCACTTGAGTGGACATATATGTGGCAACCCTATGTGCTAGTTTAAATTTCTATGTAAAACTCTTTTAGCTTAGCATGGATATTTGCAACATGGTTATGTGATTGAAAGTATGAGGTCATGTGTATGCTTCAAAAATGCTCGAAATGTGCTACCCAACTGTGTGTTGCTATATATATAATTGAGTTTATGTGCGTCTTAAACGGGGGAGTAGGGAACTATGGAATCTAGGAAGTATAGGCGCAATTTAAATGACTATGTGAAAGCTTAGCCCTAGATTACTCTTGTAGGGCAAACAAAGGAGGGTTGTGATCTAACAACCGATTCGGATACTCGTTGAGGCGTGAACAAGACAAGGTGGGTTTCTATTTACAGTACGGTATTTTTGAGCTAGTGAGCTCCTATGTATATATGTATGAAAGTATGATCATGCATGTCAAAAGTTTTTATGTCTTATGGAGCTCATACGATGCGACGGAATGTCGATGAACAATTGGGCCTTGGTTGATTTAAACCAAGGTTAGTGCACTTAAGTCCATATTGGTCAGACTCGGCCGGGTCCCCAATTATGGCTGTATGGCGTATGAGTAAAAAGCTCGCGAGTATCTATGTATGGTAACCAAAGTGTTTTTGCATATGCGTAGGGTGAGGCTTTCCTTTTTAAAACTCCTACGTTATGTGATTATGGGCATGCATAATTCTTAAAGTAAAGTTTCTCCTTTTTCACTGACAAAGGGGCGAGCGAAACCCACTGAGTGCACTAGTACTCAGCCCAAAATTATTTTCAAATGTTTTCAGGTTAAGGAGCCGGAGGCGGGGCGAGCATGCAAGAGGGGTGGTTAGCTTGTGAATTGTTTTCTTCGTGGAATAAAATATGCTTATGGACTCTCGCTAAAATTTCCCTTTACCTACTTCCTCATTTTCCGCTTGATAATTCGACCTGCTATGTTTATTTAGACATTGACTATTTTCTCTATTCTATTGAATAAATATCACTCTTGTATTAAACTCCTATCATGATTTTCATTCTCAAACTTATGGTGAGCGTCCCAATGTCTTCATACATTGGACACGCGGATATTCGGTGCGTTCAAGGTCCTAATTTAATTATTTAATTATGTCATTCTCTTGAGTAGCGTCCCAAACCCCACCATTAAATTATTATTTTTCATAGCCCCGGGGTCTGGGTCGTTACATATATGTTTCCTAGTATAGCCTTTCACTATCTCATGACTCAAAATGATATTATCTAAAATGAGCCTTCCTTGTACAAACACAAACTGACTCCCACTGATAATAGTATCTAGCACTCTCTTAAGTCTGTTTGCTAGGATTTTAGACACAATCTTGTATAGTACAGTACAACAAGCAATTGGTCTAAAGACCTTAACTGCTACATCATGCTCATGTTTAGGAATGAGAGTAATAAGTGCTACATTTAGTTCCTTAGGCATGATACCTGTATGGAAAAATTGACAGACAGTTCTCACCACATCCTCTCCAATAATACTCCAACACTTCTTGAAAAAATAAACATTATACCCATCAATGCCATGTGCCTTATGGGAATTCATTCTGAATAGAGCCTCCTTCACTTCAGTTTTTGTACATTCAGCATTCAACATGATTTGCTGCTGGAGATTTAGACTATGGCCCCTCTTCATGCTCATCTTATCCACCATAGTTAGCTCCTCTGCAGCAGTTCCCATCAAATTTTTATAGAAATCTCGAATTTCCTGTTTGATAAAGTTTTGTCCTAAACAAGTAGTACCATCAGCTCTCTCTAGTCTATGAATAGCTTTAGCATTTTGCCTCATTTTGGCATATGCATGAAAAAACTTAGTGCTAGAATCACCCAATTGTAACCAATCGACTCTTGCCTTTTGTTGCCAAATCCGTTCTTCAATCCTACTCCATTTCTCCAATTCCTGTAGCTACTATTTTTCCTCAGCAGCTAATTCAACATCAGCAGGAGTCTCATAGAGTTTAGCTTGGGTTACCTGTAACTGAGTTCTAATCATCTTAACCCTCTTAGTGGTGTGTTTGAAAACCTGAGTATTAATGGCCTTGAGAGGTGCTTTCAGCCGTTTACAGTTAAGCCAAATATCCTTAAGGTTTGAAACTGCAGAAAATCTCCAATGCTCCCTCACTATCTGCATAAAATCCTCATGATCAGCTATCACATTGTAAAATCTAAACAAACCTACCCTTCTCTCTTCTTGTTCAAATCTAAGGAGCTGAGGGTTATGATCAGATACACTCTTATCCAATCTTTCCACCACAACATTGGTAAAATTTGAGAACCACTGGGAGTTAGCAAAGCATCTATCAATGTTGGTACAGATTCTATCCTGTCCCTCTTGGTTGTTAGTCCAAGTGAAAGTAGCCCCAACTGCTCTTACCTCCTTTAGCTCATTTCTCACTAGGCAGGCTTGAAAATCCGCCACCTCCATACTCTGCATGCACAGGGTTTCCTTGAAACCTATCCTCAACAGTTAAGACAACATTAAAATCCCCTCTAATGAGTACATGCCTATCCTGATTATGCAAGCACCTAGTGATGAACTCCCACAAAGGTTAATTTCCTGTGCTCTACAGTGTTTAATGCATATACCACTATCATCAACTGACTTCTACCTGTCTGCACATCCAAAATCTCACATAAAACAGCTTGCTCATGCTCCTCCAGAATAGACACATGAACAACTCTAGGATTCCAATTCACCCATATCCTACCATTAATTGTAGAAGCATAATTATTATGATCCTCCCATCCCCTACACACTTTCCCAACAATTCTAGAAGCATTCTCTTTTTTAGCTCTAGTTTCCAGTAACATAGCTATATCTACTTTATTTCTATGCAGAAAGATCTTTACCTCTTTTGCTTGAAGGGCTTATTACAGCCCCTCACATTCCAGATTAGTAGCCTCATTGCATACTAAAGCGGATAAGGTCCCCGCCCTCTTCAGTAATCAGTTGGTTTTCCAGGCATGTAAAGTCATTGCCAGTAGTAATCTGAATGTTTCCTACCTGAATTGATGCACTAGTAGCCTTCTTTGGCAGCTGCCATTCCTCCTTTCTAGACGTAGTAGCTCCAGTATCCTCCTTTTCCTTCTCCTTGGGTTTTCATTGCTGTTTCTGTTCAGGTTTGTTTGTCACCGCCTTACTCTCTTTACAAATATGCCCAACAATATGGCACTTCTGACAGAACATCGGCACTCATTCGTAATACACCTGTTGCTCAATGATAAGCCCATTATCTCATTCAATAAGCACCTTATAGATCAATGGCTTAGTAATATCCACTTCCACTAGCATTCTAGCATAGGAAATCCGTTGTTGTTTAGAGGTACACTCATCTGCACACACAGGTTTGCCTATTACACTCCCAATTTTGCTGAGAGAGTCCTCACTCAAGCATGTGAGGGGGAGTCTAGAGAGTCTCACCCACAGTGGCACTTCCTTCAACATCTCCTTTTCAAAATAGAAATCAGGGCACCATTCCTTAACTATTATTGGCCGACTAGCAAGCATATAAGGTCCCTCATACAACATCTTCTCTTTATTTGCAGAATTATCAAATTTAACCACATAATAGCCCTCAGCATGATAAAAGATCTCAACAGCTCCTTTAATCTCACATTGTTTATGTAGGTAATTTGTGAGATAAGAAATCGTGGGATTATCCCCAATAACAAAGAAAATAATCGCATTTCGCCATTTCATTGCCTCCTTTTCAATCTCATTTACTTGCAGTTTTGCCGTCAGAATCCCATGCTTTAACTGCGGTGCCACATAGCCCAATGCCATGCCCCTCTTCCGTATCGGAGGAATTATATTCTCTTATACCTGCTACACCTTTTCCTCATCCGCTACCTCTTTCCCCCGCGATTCAGCTTGCTTCGCAGCTGAAGCAAGGAATTCCAGCTCAATCCGCTGCACAGAGTTCCCCTCGGCGGAAATTCAGCTGAGCTAGCTCGCACACTCTCCATAATCCGCGAACATTCCGCCACTTCCACCGTCGCTAAGGGTGGTGTACGCTCCTGAATCACCTAATTCTCCAGTTTACGCGGCTGACCCTTTCCCCGCCCGCTGGCCTCGTCATCGGAAAGTGCCCACGTTAGAAATCCACTAACTTGCGCCGCAAGAGCGGATGTTCCCTTTTGTATATAAAATATTTAGATTGTCACTTTTATTCATATAGATTGTCACTTTTACGTAATATACGATAAAATGATTATCATATTGCTTCAAGGGCGGGAATATGCTTTGTTCACTTGTACTAATTATAAAACCATGCATTTAAATTTTACCAAAATATAACTTCAAATTGAAAAAAGACGAAAAAAGAAAACTGGAAGAAGAAGAAGAAGAAGAAGAAGAAGAAGATTCCAAACTCAAAGAAGAAAGAGGGAGTGTGGCTAGGAAACCAAAATATTAAAGAGGGAGAGAGATAAACTAAGGAAGACTACAAAAAATAGTTGGATTTGAGCTTTTTACAAAAAAAAATAAAACAGTTGGACTTGATATAATTTTTTTGGGGCCCTATTCTGTAAAACACTTTGGCCGGCTCATAGCCGGGCCTGGACCAAATCTTACAATAAACTCGATGGAATAATGTGCAAACTGAACATTTGTACACATAACCGTGATATGCAACAAAAAAATCATGATATGCAGCAAAAGGAATATGTAACGACCTAAAAGATCCTATAATGCTTGTTTGGTTGTTAATGAATGTCATTGGGAATGTATTCTGATTTCTTATTTGCAAATTGCTGTATTTGATTCAATTGTAGCAAATTTCGAAAAGCAGTCAGATTCCCTACAATAAAAAAAATTGTACAATTTTTTTGGATTCTTTTCCCACAAAAATTTAACTATTCTTATTACTTGCTTTTAGGAATCTTTTATTATTATTATTATTATTATTATTATTATTATTATTATTATTATTATTATTATTATTATTATTATTATTATTATTTACGATTTAATTGCCAAACTATTCAACTTTTTACAATTGTGTTATATACTTAATTTTCGACAATGAAAAATACTCGTGGTGTGAGCCAAAACTGAGATATGAGTAATTATCTAATCATTTTGTATATTCTTTAATACTATTCTATTTAGTTTTCAACTTCCCAGGGGTGTTTTTAGTTGCTGAAAATTAAGGTATAGACCACAATTATGAAAATATTAATAGTTTGGACGTTTAATTCCTATTTTATATAATTTGGAATACGATTGTGAAAAGTTGAATAGTTTGACAATTAAATTGTAAATTACCCTTTTTCATTTAAGATTTAATTAGTTTTGGTAGGATTTATTTTTAAGGTATATGTTTATAATAACCTTTTTTGAATATACCATTATCAAATCAATCGTGGACACATTAAGTGTGCTCACGATGGACACCGAAATACTCCTCTTCCATTCAAACTAATTAGTTTTAAAGTAATTCATACTTGAATAAAATAGATATTTGTAATTTATAATTTAATTAAGTTTTAGTTATTGGATACATAGTTTACCCCTGCAAATCTAGCTAGTTTCTCAGTATTATCCAAACATATATTAAAATATCATAATGTAGACAATCCATTCAAAATACAAGCAGCGCCAACAATATAAATAAATATACATCATCATAGCATTTCCCTATTAATCCGTTCAAAATCAAGCAGCCCCAAAACTATATATAAATAAATATACTACATCATAGCATTTCCCTATCGCACCTCTCTAATCTATTGCAACTACTATAGGATGATGTATATTATACGATCATTTAGTAATAGATTAAGGCTAGCTATCCGCAAGTGAGTGTTGGTTTAGCGGTAGAGGATTAATGTCTGTGACCAAAGGTCTCGGTTCGACGGTTCAAATCATTTGTATTGCAACACAACTATCCCTATATAAATGAGAAGGAGGGAGTATATTCTTGTTACTTTTCATTTAATTAGATAAATATATCTTCATTAATGAAAGTATTTTCAAATTTTGTTTTTCTAATACTAATTTTCTATAAAACATCAAAAAATACGAAATTGGGGTTCCAAAATTTATTCGAGACACATTCAAAAAATAAAACGAGTAGCGTCGCAAGAAAATCTAGCCTGCCGCCTCGAATTTTTGAGCTTGGTCATGCCAGCGTATCATATCGATCCCGAACGAGCTCGAACAAGCTATTCGAGCCCTTCGAGTCCCATTGTACCAAGCACGAATATGCTCGATTTAGTTTTATAAAAAATATTATCAAACTAATAAAAATAATGTTTGGAACACGGTTAAAATGCTGAAATTGAGACATAGGATCCCTATCTCATATCCATTTATTTTATGCATGTAGCCCCAAATCATAATTAAATATCACCCCTACAACTAAAGGTAACATTTTCCTCGTGCTACACTCCGATCTATAACTTCCATAAATAGCCCAACTTTGAGGATAATAAATTATCAACTTGCTATATGATAGACAAATATATATCTTTATAAATAGAGAGATCCATCCATGAATCCATCATTCAAGCTATACAAAAATGGAGTGCCCTACAAAAACCCTAACCTTCAAAGTCATTAGAAAAAAAACCTGAACTTATCGCTCCATCCGAGCCCACACCCCATGAATTCAAACCCCTCTCTGATATCGACGATCAAGACGGTCTCCGATTTCTACCTAACTTTATAGTGGTCTGTAAGAAAGCCCCTACATGGAAGGTAAAGACCCTGTCAACATCATTCGCAAAGCCATTGCAAAAGCCCTGGTTTTCTATTACCCCTTAGCTGGCCGCTTACGGGAAATCGCGGCCACCGGAAAACTGGTGGAGGAGTGCACCGCCGAAGGACCCCTATTCATTGAGGCTGACGATGACGCTACCGTGCAAGACTTTGTTGGTTCTCTCCATCCACCCTTTCCAAATTTGGACCAACTACTTTATAATGTTCCTGGCTTAGATGGAATAACTGATTGTCCTTTGCTTCTCTTTCAGGTACTTTTGTGTCAATTATCTTATCTTTATTATATTTAATTTGATACGTGTATAACTTGAAGAGAACAAAATGTTACTGTAATTAACTTCAAATATCTCCAACGACCTGATAATATTTTACTACTTCCGTCCTTTTCAAATTGTTACACTTTTTTCAGCAATTTTTTCAAGCGTTTTCGAGCGTCTTGATGATGAGTTTTAAAATAACTTTTTAAAGAATTTTTTCTTTTACGGGATACTATAGCACTTGTAGTATCCCGTAATAGAAAAGTTTTATAAAAAAATTATTTTAAAACTCATCATCAAGACGCTCGAAAATGCTTGAAAAAATTGCTGAAAAAAGTAAACAACTTGAAAAGGACGGAGATAGTACTAAATTATCACCTCTTATCTATACTATTATAAAAAGTGTCTTGTTTACAAAATTTAATTGACCTATAATATTTCTATTATATATTTAATTTTAAGGACAATATTGTAATATAGCATCATAAATAATTATTATTATCTTAAGTAGTTCTATAGGAGTAAAATTTTATCCAAATTATGATAGCATATTATTTAATCCTCCAATCATTAAGATGTGAGGAAAATAATTTATTTAAAATTCTCCCGGCATAAATATATGTGATCTTTCCGATTAAAATAATATTACAAAATCAAGAGCAAAAATCACTAATAACAAAAGAAAAAGTCAGAAGAAGAAATGACTCCCAAACTTTCCAATCTGACAAAAATTAAACTCAAATCAAAGAATCTTGACTTTAATTATAATAAAATATAACGATTTTTACTTCAAATCCATGCTTGTATGTAATGTAGAGTAAAATTGATTGATATTCCATAAGATAATAGGAGACACTTGTATCAGCCCGAACTCACATTGAGGTCCATTAAATGCTTTTAGAATATTTTATTTTTGGGTTGTGGGCCAAGTGGATTAATTAGGCCCAAATAATTTATTTTGCTTTCAAGGCTTGACCGCATTGTGCGGCCGGACTGATACAAGTCTTTGTCTAAGATAATTTATATACCTATTACAAAGAGTCTTCTTGTTTTACTAATTTTAGTTTACCTAATGTGTCTTAATTATATATCCACACACTAAAAATAATTGTGTAATTTAATAATATCATATTAACAATCAACTTAATTATTACTTTTAAAATATAATCATATCAATATTGTAGTCAAGCATGTTATAATTCTCATAAAAAATGAATCCTTGATAATAAATAAACCATCTTTCGTATGTTTGGACATAATGGTTTACTTTTTTCCAAGTGTCCTATTTCATTTTAAGTGCTTCATTTCATAATTTGATGATAAAATAACTAAATTCTTCATATTTTACCCCTATAATTAATGCTATATATAAGTTGTTGCTCATAAAAAAGAGAATAATAAATGAGGTTAAAATATGAATTTATATATTTCTTTGGTGTAATGTTGATAACATTATTACATTTTTCTAAGCTAAACAACATTGATAAATATGATGAATAAGTAAGATAAAAGAAATTGGAAAATAACTCAAGATCATGAGATTGTGTGATATTCATGTGAAAGGCAATACAAAGAAGACAAGTAATTAAGATATTTTTACCATTCATGTTTAAGTATTTGGTAAGTTATTTAGGAAATCTTACCAAAATTATTTGCATCTATCAAATCCTTATCACTTATGAGAACTAACATAACATCAACAAGTTATTGCAAAGTTGGGGAAAAACAAAGTAATACTCAAACAAAGTAATACTCAAATGGTAAAACTCTTACATACTGATGGCAAGAAATTGTTAACTTCTTGCCTTCATAAGGCAAGAACAGAGGTAATGTAATTACCATCAATTACGGAAAAAATGAGGCAAGAAATTACATGATTTCTTATATACTAATGGTAGGAAATCGTTAGTTACTTGCCCGCAGAAGACAAGAAATAGGATGATTTCTTAAATTAATTCAATTTTAACATAATAAACAACATAGAACCATATCGGTGATTGAGCATATGTTGAAGCAGCGAAATTAATAAAAATCCATTTACGAATACAACAATCTAGAAAGAAAAATAATCAAATTCACCCACAATCCTAAAATCACGAAAATAAACAAAAATATAAATAATTCAAAGGAATAAGTGTCCAAAAACACACACCAACAAATCATAACTAATTAAACTTATAACCAAAGGAAATCAAGGGAATAAGTGTCCAACTTTAGCTAAGAAATCATAAATAATTTAAAGAACACCAGCAAGAAGTATTCCCCAAAAATTCAAATCGGTGACAAAAACTAATGAAAAAGAGAAGAAGGAAAAGGAAAAGGCCAAAGCTAATTATTGCAATTACAAATTGGAGACCTGCTGCGGTGCACCTCCAACCCTCCCGTTTCTAGAAGCCGCCGCTTCAGTTAAGGCGATGAGAGTGAACCCTACATCTGGGTCGGAGACGCCGCCATCCAAAAACACCACCATCGTCTGCAGAAGCTCGCCGTTGAGAGAGAAGCTCCGCCAAAAAATATCTCAGCGAGAAGGTCGCAGTAGAGAAAGAGAGAGACCCGTAGAGAGAGAAGGTGGCAGGATAGTTTTGTAATTTTTAAGTTTGTCTTATATTTTGTGTTTCTTATCTAGTCTTAGGTATATTGGGGTAGTTCCCCTCTCTCTCTCTCTCTCTCTCTCTCTCTCTCTCTATATATATATATATATATATATATATATATTGTTGGTCCCGAAAGGCGCTTACACACGTAGATGGGGGGTGAATACGTGTGTAGAGAAGTATTTAACTTCTTTAACGAATTTCGGTCTTTTTAAACGAGTGGACGCTTTGAAGCTTGGTGAAGCGTTCAAGGCTTCCTGCTCGTGTAGTGAATAGACGCTTTGAAGCTAGGTGAAGCAGTCAAAGCTTCTATGCTGTGAGTAACTTGTGCGGAATGTGGTGATATGGTTATAACTTTTTCTTTACGATTAAAAACAGTTTTCTATTTAAAGCATGTGTGTGTGTGATGAAAATCAAAGCAATAATGAACTTAAAAGTAAAGAGACAACCAATTTTATAGTGGTTCGGAGTACCCCTCCTACGTCCACTCTTATCCTCGATGGGATGAATACCTTCACTCGGTATCCCTTATTTTATACTTCCAAGGGGAAGTGATTCAAGGCTAGTAACAAACTTGTCCTTGAATTCTCAGAGATTTTACTGGCTCTCGAGAAACCTTACAACAACACACTCTATTACAAAAACTCTACAACCTTTCCACTCAATCTATTCACTCTAGACTTGGGTTTTGGGGTTTTTGGATTTTTGCAAATATGAGAATCTTTTACAATTAATTCACTGGTAAAGGAATAAGGATTCTCAAAAAGGACTAGGCTTTGGATATGAGAGATTGAACCTAGAATTAAAGATAGTTGCAATACTTAAGAAATAAGTTCTTAAGGACACACTAAAGTGAAGCGCTTTGAAAGAACTTTAGGCTGGAGAGAAATTTTGCTTGAGTTCTAAGATTATGAATGCTTGAATTATTTGTACGTGCGTCACCTTTTAATGTGTGCAACTTCTCCCTTTTTATAGTAAGGGGCCATACTTCCCGTTGAGAAAGAAGAGGTTCCTTGTTCCTTAATTTCCGGATATGTCAGTGTGTCAGTCTCTTTTCTGCTTTGTCAGGAGTAGGAAGGGATGTTCGCCGCACCTAAGGTATGGCGACTTCACCTACTTAGACTGTTGCTTGATCTGTTGTGCAATGGTGTGCTGACACGTCGGATCAGAGTCAACCATGTGTCAGGAATTCAAATCTTGAATTCTCGGTCAACTTTATCATTGACGCTCTTAAAATGCAGCTTCGTATCTGAGAAGCTTTGGATGAGCTGACTTGTGAGCGCCCGCTTCTATTGATTTGAAGTCGGCTTTAGATGTCTTCAGGACGTTCTGACAATTCTTTCTTTCTGGCTTGTTTACAATTGAAGTCGCTTTGCTTCCTGACTCTTTGCGAACTTCAGTTGCTTTGTCCTTTGCGCTTCTAGACTAATAATATAAGCTTCCTAACAAGTAAGCTTCGCTAGGATCAACTGATCTAGATTTATCAAAAGTAATAAGGGAAATGACTACACAATGAGGGTTTTGGAATCGAATCAAAACAAGTTATTTTGAACATGATCCAAGTTCCCCCTTAACATAATATCCCAACAATTTCCCCCTTTTTGATGATGCTAAAACCCGACGTCAAGTACCTACACAAATCTAGACAATTCTAGGCAATTATAAGAAGAGAAGCGGGTTAGGCAAAGCAGGATATTGATGCAATTATAGTAGTTAGTATGAAAACATATAGACAAGTAAAGACAATAAGAGATTGTCTTTGAGTAGTAACAGATATCATTGTATTAATGGGGTTAAGAATTGTATGAATACAATGAGTATCAATCAGAAGCGCTTCCGTGGAGTTGGAGGAATCATGCCATAAGCACTGTAGACTCTAGCTTTAATGGCAGCTTGAGAACGATCTAGACGTTCATTCTTCTCCAACCAATCAGCACACTCATTGATTTCCTTTTTGATGGCCTCATCATCAGGGATAACGCCTCTAATGAGTGGGAGTTTGTAGCTCTCTTTCTTTGGCGGTTTGAGAGTGATCCCGTCTGCTAGCTCCAAGATTTTGTTGAACAGAGAGATGTTGCAGTGATCCATATATGCAACGAAGCAGTCCATGGTTAGATCACTGTGAAAGCCATTCCAGTGACAAAAATGTTTCACGAATTTTGTCTTGGCTTCATTCAACTCCTCCTTGAAGTCAGCTGGAATAATCTCTTTAACAAATTTCGCATTTGGAGCCGCATTTCTCAGCTTTTCCCTTTCGGGTTCGTCCCTAGCAGCTAGATGCTTTTTGCATTTCTCGAAAGTGTCTGTTCGCAAACTTTCGACATAAACTCGTTTTGCTTCAATGTCCTCCACCTTCATGAGATGCAGCGCTTTGTCCGCGTCTGTAACCTCTTGTTCATTAAAAATTTCATCCCTGCACTCTGACACCTCTTTGTATCGTGCCATCACTTCCAGGCACTCTTTTTCAGCTTTGTTTGTCGGTGTGTTCTTCAACAGATACCTTCGGAGGTGATGCAGCCTCTTAACTTCTAAGGTCGCGTCTAATTCCTCTTGGAATTCGCATTGCATTCCAGCCTCCTTGGTCATTGTTGCGGGAGTCATTTTTATCTTCTTCTTTTGTTTGTCAGCAGACTCAGTGATTTTACGCTTTGGAAGCGTGCACTTTGAAGGCTCTGTTGCTGACACGGCTTGAATCAGAGCAGCATTGATTGGCTATCTGGAAGAGATGATTTGCAGCTCTGGTTCTTCTTCCCCCTTCTTCTGTGCCATGGCCAAAGTGTGTTGAGCGCTTGACGTCCTAGTCACTTCCCCCTTTTTGGCAGAATCAAAAACAGGTGGGGCGGGAGCGGAGGGCGCTCTGGCACTTTGATTGACGGCACCTTACAGATCGAGATTCGGTTGATTGCCCTTTAATAGGCCTTGTGCCAGAAGAGCGCCGAGGATTTGTGCCGAAAGTATCGGAGCGGGAGTGCGAGCATTCATGAGAATGATAGACCTAGAGATTGTGTCTCGATAGACAGTAAACTCATGTTGAATATGATTTGCAAGCGCGTTGATAAGGGCGGAAAGGCCTTCCAAAGTGGCAGTGTTAGTTTGTCCAGACTGGCCCGTGCCACTCTGTTGCCTAGCAGTAGGTGGGTGTGTCGAAGCTTCGGCAAGCTTCCTTTGTTGTTTCGATATTGCAAGCTTCCATTCTGTGGCAAGAAGCTTCTCTTGTAGCTAGCGGGCGGCGGAATCGGCATTGAATCTGTCTGCTTTGACTGCTTTCAGCTCTTGCTCCAGTAAAGCGACCTTTGCATTGATCGTGGAGAGCTCGGTATTAGCACACTCTAGTTCACGATGGGCATGCTCCAGGTCGTCCATCATGAGGTCTTGATGTTCGATCACGGCTTCCAACACATCCGCGCTTTGATCGATATCGTCAAGAGCCATATCCAAGGCATCAGTGATCTCCAGAACTTCCGATCGTAATGCTGGGATTTCTTGAAGATTTTCCTTGACGGTCGAAAGTTCATTATGAGCGTCTTTGATGTGTTCCCGTTCGCCTTCCAGCTGATCTTCCAAATCAGCGACCGTCTCCTTGAGCTCCGTCAACTCTTGGATAGTAGTTGAGAGTTCTTCATTCTTCTTCATGTTGTCTTCTTTGAGTGCTTTCAACTCAGTGGAAGCAGTTGAAAGCTCTTCAAGTGCCTTTTTCTTTTCTTCGGCATCCTTGGAGAGTTGGATCTCCTTTTCATGCAACACAAGCTTCAGCTGAGCGCATTCACGCTCCACCTCATCATGAGCGGTTTGAAGAACAGCCAGACTTTCTTCAAATGCTGTGGCGGGAGCGCCAGTAGGTTGGTAGGGCGTGGAGTGTAGGATGGAATGAATTCTTTTACTTTCGTCTCGATCCGCCTCCATACTTCCGTCTCATCAATGAGATCATCGAAGCGTTCAAGCTTGAAGTTGCTGAGAATGACGGCTTCATCCTCAATCAGTGCTTTGGGATCGGTATCCCGTAGCAACTCACAAGTGCGGTGTATGTTGGTACCGCGACAGCGACCATATTTCAGAAATTGAGAGAGCATTTCTAGCACGGGTATAGAGAAAGTTATAAAAGAACTCTCGGATTTCTTCTGCAGCCCACGTAAGCTCTCTGTCAACAGCTTGGGTTACCCTACTGGATGCTTTGGGAGATGGAGGAGATTCAATCAGCAGCTCCTCATCTATTAATGGATTTGGCTCGAAAGCGTCAGTGTGGTGATCAGCTGCCGGAGCGTCAACTTCTTCTCCTTCCTCTTGTGCTAGAAGAGCACCGGCTTCAAGATCCTGACTCATAGTTCTGTCAGAGTCTGAAGCATCAGAGGAAGACACGGCACTTTCTACATCCTCTTCATCTACCAAAACACGCTTTCCGGTCTTGGTAGGAACTGATTGTTCCAGAGATGGATTTTTCTTTGGTTTCTTAGGAGTCTTCGCTTTCTTTTTTCCTTTCTTCTTTCTTCTTTTCTCTTCTTCCTCCTTGAGAATCATGGCTTCATCTTGGGTATACTCAATGTCCGTAGCGGGCGGAATGGCAACTCTAAACTCGTCACTTGGGAGTGTCCTGGTCAACTGGACATGAATGTATTTATTCTCCACGTGCCATTCTTGTGATGGCCATGAGTGCTCCAAAAACATGGAGATCTTCATTCCGTATTTCAGCTTTCCAAGGAAAGAAAGCTGTCCTGTATGTTTGCCTTCAGTCTCCTTCCTGACGCTTTTACTCGCTTCGACGAGCTGCCGTATGAACCACGCTCTCCAGTTATAAGGCGTTCGGTTGGAAACGGCATCACAGAGCGCCGAGAGAAGACGAATCTTCTGCTCTGTGATAGTAGACCAGCTACCAGTGTGACAAAGAAGACACTTTGTCATAATGTTCATCAAATGGTCAAAAGGATGACAAAGCAAAGTCGTCTTTGAATGTTTCCGGACAAAGATGGCACGAGGATCAATTGTGAAGCGTCTGTACTCTTTTTGAATATCCGGATCACCAACGGTCTCCGGGTCAGCCCCAGAACTTGGAATAGGAACTGAATCTTCGAATAAATCCTCGAGTGCTAGTGATTCAGTAGAGACCAGGAAGACTAGGCCATTTTTTTTCCGTCTTACAGAGAGAGATTTTAGTCTCTAAGGTTTGTGAGTCCAGATTAGAGAGGAACTCAACAACCCCAAGTGGATTGATGTAGTGAGAGTGTTGGAAAAGAAGTTTTTCTAACCCTAAATATTATATAGCCCTCTTGATGATTCCACCATCAGTGAGCAGATCCGGATTAACGTGAGCCTCCGTATAGATGAACTCGCCATATCGGCTACGCAGAGCAGGTTTCCATTTAGCATTCACCATTGTTTGAGATTTTCTAAAGTAAGAATTAAGATTGTTGCGAAAAATAAAGTCTATGAGGGGAAGAACTTAAGAGTTGCAGAAATTTGCGAAAAATGGTGAAAAGTTGAGTATGCAAACAGTGAATGTATGTATATATATTGATGTATAAAAATATTTCAGTAATTATGAGTAGGAGTGGTGTAGTGGAGCGACGTGTCTTAGTGAGTAGCTAAGATCACGTCCCGTAAATTATGTTAGTGGTTGAGATCTTGTTTTTATAGTTACTTTGATCGTGCGATCATGGAAAAAGTAATTTGAAACGTCCGACGGCCAAGATTAAAAAGGTATTGGCAGTTCGGTAGCGCGAGTGAGATACACGCGCGAGTAAGTCTCGAATACCGTATTTACAGCAGTCTTTTCATTAAATGCAAAGATATCACATGCAACTTATACTTGATTGATATCTTACTTTATAGATATCTATGATGTAAGTAAATTAATAAGGAATTAATTTGAAACAAAAGAGATTTGAAATTTAGCTGAGTATTTCGCTTTGGAATTTAGACGAGAGCGTCTAGTTCATGAAGCGTCTGTAACAGCCCTTTGTTATTTTCAGTGAGTCATGCACAAGGTTCTTTAAGACGCTTTGCATAGACTGACTTACTTGAATTGAAAGACATGAAAGAAGGACTCACTAGTCAGTCAATCATTGTAGTTGAGTGATACCACGCTTTGACAATCCACATTCTCAATTGTTAAAGTGTAAGTTGAGAAACGGAAACGTTCTCGCTTAGAAAAGTGAGAGCGTCTGTTCTCATCTTGGCGCTTTCTCTCTAAGTTAAGGTGTTTCCCCCTAGTGCAAAGCTTTGGACTATTGTAATAGAGTGTGAACTCCGTACGGAAGACGCTTTACTTGTCGAGAGTTGAGATAATGTGAACTTCTTTACTCTTGCGAAGATAGGTTTAAATTCTTGAATTTCACAATATGGATATGAGATTACAAAATCCACAAGGGACCCGGTTGGGGATGAGTGTCTTTATAGATTCCGATGAGATGATATGAGTTGCCTGAGTGCTTTACTTGGGATAACCCTTTTTGGGCACCAGATTCATATTATCCATGGAATTGTTATAAATTCACTTCCTTACTAAGGCAAGCTATCTCATATTTCCATAAGGCTAAATTCTTAAGAATAAACACTAACCTTTTCAGAGTTGGCTTTTCACATTACTCAAAACAGTTGAGGCTTTCACAAATAGCAGTGGTGTTGGTGTCATGCTTCGTGCTTCTGGCTCCGTTTCCACCATGAAAGCTTGTGAAATTGAGTGAAAATCATTCAAGCAACTCCATACAGTACGTCCCAAAGACTACGTATGTGTATGTTGACTTGAAAAGGATTGTCAGTTCAACGCTTTCATGTTTCTTCCATTGAAAGGGTTTGGAGAAGAATTTAGGGGTGCAATATCAAGATTATACCACGCTTTGTAGGCTGGATAATCAAGATGTGCACAAGATACCACTTGTGCACCGCTCTGACAAGACGGTACAAGTTTTACAAATACCGTGGTATGGGTATCAACCTTAATCAAGTTAATCCTCGATTAACTCATCAAGGAGAAGCATTCAACCACGCTTCACTTAATCGTAGAAGCGTATAGAGGTCGATGCTCCAAAAGGGAACTCCATCCCTTCGGTTTAATTATCATTCCTTGTTAGGGAGATAAAGTCTTCTTCTTTCATGATTTTTGCAAGGACAGGTTCCCCCTTAACCTATTGTCCCAACAATCTTTCCCAAAAGGAAAGCGTGAGAGTAGGCACGGAACACGCTTTGTCTTCTCCACCTTTACTCCACTTTCTCCTCACCAGGGTTGAGCAACCCTAGTTTTAAGCACAATTTATTAAAGCGGGCATGTGGAAGTGACTTTGTAAGAATGTCCGCTTTCTAGTCCTCAATCGGAATCTTTTCAACTTTAACATCTTGCTTCTCCACATGATCCCGAATGAAATGATGACGGATTTCAATATGTTTGCATTTCGAATGAAGCACAGGATTGTGGGTGATGGAAATTGTGCTTGTGTTATCACAATAAATTAGAATTTCAGAACATTCCACTTTATAATCCTTCAACTGCTGCTTTAGCCAAAGAATTTGTGAACAGCAGCTTCCTGCGGCCATGTATTCCGCTTCGGTGGTAGAAGTGGCAACACTAGTTTGTTTCTTTGAAAACTAAGATACCAGCTTGTTACCAAAGAATTGACACGTTCCACTAGTTGATTTCCTATCAACTTTACATCCACCGAAATCTGCATCGGATTATCCACTAAGCATGATGTCATCTTCCGCCGGATACCAAAGACCTAAGTTGATGGTCCCTTTAAGGTATCGAAGAATGCGCTTAGCTCCTTCCAAATGGCTTTGCTTTGGATTACTTTGAAATCTAGCACATATACCGACAACAAATGTAATGTCGGGTCGGCTAGCTGTAAGATAGAGAAGTGAGCCAATCAACATACGATAATCCGTAGCATTGACTGACTTACCATCCAAATCTGGATCTATCTTAAAGTTTATGTTCATAGGAATTTTGGTACTTTTGTAGTTTTGAACACCGAACTTAGTGAGCATATCACGAGTGTATTTGGCTTGATTGATGAAGATTCCACGACTCGTTTGCTTCACTTGTAATCCTAAAAAGCAGGTCATCAGCCCCAACATTGACATCTTGTATTTTCTCTTCATCAAGCCCGTAAACTTGTCACTAAGGCTTTGATTTGGAGATCCAAAGATGATGTCATCGACGTAGATTTGTACCCAAAGCATGTCTTCACCATCGTTGATTGTGAATAGGGTTTTATCTACCTTCCCTTTTTGAAAACCACTTTCTACTAGGAAGTTTGACAGAGTTTCGTACCATGTTCTGGGAGCCTGTTTTAGGCCATAAACTGCTTTGATGAGCTGGTACACTTGATCACTCATTTCAAAGCCGGGGGGTTGTTCAACGTACACCTCTTCCTTCAAGTCACCATTGAGGAAAGCACTCTTTACGTCCATCTGATAGACTTTGAACTTCTTGGATGCAACATATGCAAGAAACATTCTGATGGCTTCGAGACGAGCAATATGAGTGAAGGTTTCGTCAAAATCGATACCTTCTTCCTGGCAATAACCTTTTGCAACCAAGCGAGCTTTGTTGCGAACAATGTTTCCGCTTTCGTCTGTCTTGTTTTTGAAGACCCATTTGGTACCAATAACGCTTTGATGCGAGGGTCAATCTACTAGGTACCAAACGTCGTTCCTTGCAAATTCGTTTAGCTCCTCTTCCATGGCTGTTATTCAGTTTGAGTCATTTAGAGCATCCTCCACCAATGTAGGTTCGGTGTTTGCTAGGAAGCAACTAAACAAACAACTTTCACCATGGAGTAAGGTGTTTCTAGTCTTGACGCCCTGATTGGGGTCACCTAGAACACCTTCTTGGGGATGATACCTCAACCAAAGCTTTTTCTGGTTGAGAGCCTCTGTCTCATCCGCTTCGGAGTATGAAATGTGATTATCACCATTCCCTTAATCACATATAACTGGACTGCATGGAGCTTCCTCATAGTTTGAGACGGATGAGGTCGAAGGATCAGCTATTCTTGGGTTTGATTCCCCCTTATCGAGAGAGAGCTTGTTTAGATCCTGCTCCACACCTTCGATTTCATCCTCAGATTCTTCTTCAAGTGAACCATTCACCAGATTCACTTGCTTTGAAATGGAGCGAGTTGTTGGTCGAATAGAAGCTTCAGAAATTTCTATTACGCTTTCGGATCCATTACTCATGCTCTCAGTATTTTCCTGTACCTGCAGAGTCTTGAAAGCAGCTTCATCAAAAATAACACTTGGTGTCTCTTCCACAACAAGAGTTTGACAGTTATAGACACGATAGGCTTTGCTTGTAGGAGAATATCCAAGGAATATTCCTGTATCAGCTTTGCTATCAAACGCTCTCAATTGACTTTTACCATTGTTGTGAATGAAACACTTGCAACCAAAGATATGTAAATGAGAGAGGGTAGGAATTCTCCCTTTCCATAATTCGTATGGGGTTTTGTTGTGACGTGTGTTGATCAGGGTACGGTTTTGGGTATAACAGGCTGTGAAGGTTGCTTCGCCCCAGAACCTTTTTGGTAGTTGAGTATCTGCTAGCATTGAACGTGCAACTTCTTTGATGGTTCTGTTTCAGCATTCGACAACACCGTTTTGTTGCGGAGTTTGAGCAGCAGAAGTTTGATGAAATATCTCATTCTCTATGCAATACGCTTCAATGAATTGATTAAGAAATTCTGTTCCTTTATCGGAGTGTATCTTCACTACATCCAGTCCTTTTTCCACAGTCAGTTGCTTTAGGAGTTTGGGTAGCTCCCGAAGCGTATCTTTCTTTTTGAACAAAATTAGTACCCAAGTGTAGCCTGAAAAATCGTCCACGACTACAAGAGCGTACTTCCTTCCACTCAAGGTGACTGGTAAAATTGGACCGAAGAGATCCATATGTAGGAGCTCTAGAACCATGTCCTTCAACGCTTTGGAAGGATTTTTTGATCTGCTTGCCTTCTTGGCAGGCTTGGCACACGATATCCTTGTGAAGACTTCATTCGGAATACCTCTGACAAGATTCTTTCGAGATATCTTGTTCATTGTTTTGAAGTTCAAGTGATTGAGGCGACGATGCCATAACCATCCAATCTCCGAAGTGCTTCTAGCGATGAGACAGGTTCCAACTTCACAGCTGCTCCAGTTAGCTACATACACGTTTTGCTTTCGAATACCTATAAGAACAACCTGCATAGACGCTTTGTTCTTGACAACACACTGGTTAGAGATAAACTCTACCATAAACCCGTTATCACATAGTTGTGAAATAGAGAGTAGGTTATGTTTGAGGCCTTGGACATATGAGACGTTAGGGAGTCTCATATTTCCAACGCTAAAAGTACCGTATCCGATAGTGATAGCTCTAGCATCATCACCAAAAGTAACATTTGGACCGGGCTTGGCAACAAACTCATCGAGAAAGGATCGTTCACCCGTCATGTGATGCGAACAACCGCTATCTAAGTACCATGCTGCTTCTTCCTTTCTCTTGTCCGCAATTTTTGAGTTCGTTGCCTTGATCTATGAGATCAACAATTTTTAAGTACCCAATTTGCATTGGGTTCCTTAATGTTAGTGAGTTTGGAGGCTCGAGTTGGATTCACTAAGATCGTGATTTCTTTCTCAAGATCCTGAACGAAACAAATAGGGCTTTGTTTGATGGGAAAATCCTGAGTGTAATCGTGTGTGTAATAGTGAAAGCGCTTATTATTCCTTTTTCTCTGAGAGCGTGAAGGAATACTTTCACCATGTATAGGGTGATCGATGAGTTTTTGATCTTTAGAGAAATGTAAAGCGTCGGGGATAAAGCGTACTTGAGTTCCTTCATGAGATGTGAAGTTATTCAAGTCAGCTTTATACGTTTGTTGACGCTTTGATTTTATCGCTGACTTGTCATGCTTTGAATTACGTGTAGAGCGTTTAAGCTCTTCAGTCTTAGATTTATTCGAAGCGTCGGGTTGAACCTTCAAGGATGCTTTGGAAGCCTGCCTTGAAGTTCCAGCCACAAACCCGACTATCTTTTTCCTTTTGCTAGTAGCGTGTTGATCAGCTTTAAGGCTTTTCTACGATGCTTCAGAACTAGCATTGGATGAATAAGTTAGGATGGAACCAAAACCGATTCCTTTCAAACTTTTTGATGGTTTGAAAGAACTTTCGATTGTTTCAATAGCTACAGAAGCACTATTGAGACGATCGAGAGTGGCTTTACATTCCTTTGAAGTGGATATGGTACGTTGGTGACGTTCAAGAAGATCATCGAACTTAACCGTCAACTTGAATAGGTCCTTTTCTTTGGACTCAAGTGTATTGGTTAATCTTTTCTGAAACGAATGAGAACTTCCTGCAAGGATTCGTGATTCTTGAGCAGCTCTAAATAGTCGTCAAGAAGATCACTTCCCATGCCGAAATCTTCATCATCACCGACACCATATTCACTACCTAGTAACAATGGAAGAGTTATAGGTTTAGAGATGTTTACCTCCTCCAAGTCATCTTCTATTGCCATGCAACCATAATCGTGTTCATCATCTGTGAATTGATCCTCATCATGGTCGATAGGCCTTTTGGATTCGACGGGAGCGTCGGCTATGAGAGCATGACGGCTTATATCATGACGAGCTTTCTCCTCGTCCTTCCTTTTTGTTGAGAGCTTTGGACACTCGCTTCGATAGTGACCCAATTTATGACATTTGAAGCACTCTATGTGTGCCTTATCTCTCGGGATGGCTGTGACTTTTTCTTCTCTTTTCCCATCCTTTGAAGTAGAGCACGAGCCTTGGCCTTGAGATTTATAGAATCTTTTATACTTGGCCGCTCTGGCATTTGAATTGTTGAATCCTCTAACGAGATAGAGCGCGTACTCCTCCAGCTCCTCTCTTGACATCTCAACAACGTCGTTGTTAGAGACATCGGCTTCAGTGATGGTGTTTTCCACAGCGGCTTTGAAGGCCAGATTCTTTGATTTTGCTGGATGCTCCTCCTCATTCTCGCGAAGCGCCTTTTTGGTTAGATCAAACTTAATCGCTTTAAACTCGGAGAACATCATTTCTGGAGACATTGTTCCTAGTTCCTTTTGTGAAAGGAAGAGCTCCTTCATAGTTTGCCACTTTCCATATAAAGCGCGAACTACCTTTTGGTTAATCTCTTTGAAGGTGAGTTCTCTCCCTAGGGAAGCTACTGTAGTGGTAATCCCTAGCACCCGAGTCTCAAAAGACTCCATACTCTCATTGGGTTTCATAGTGAGAGCTTCAAACTCCTGCATTAGTACAGAAAGCTTGTTTTCTTTGATTTTCTCTATGCCTTGTGAGATTAGAGCAAGAGTTTCCCACATTTCTTTCACCGTTTTGTATTTCATGATTCTGGGAAGATAGGCATCAGAGATAGTTGACTGGATTACATTGCGCGCCACCCGATCTAGATTATCGGCTTTGAAATCATTGGCCGTATATTCTTCTCGTGTGTTTATAACGTAGACGTCTATGGAAGCATTTTCTTCCTCATCTATTGTGTTGCCGTCTTGGTCTAAGGGTTTCTCCCTTTCTCGGTTCCTCGTTGGGCATTTCATGATTACGATAGGTCCTTTCTCAATAACTTCATGCATACGATCATGAAGAGAGGTGAGATGAGACTCCACACGAAATCTCCACATGGTGTAGCCTTCTATAGAGAACTGTGGAAGTTGTGCTGAGGAAGACATACTTGATAAGAAGTTAGTAAGATACAGTATATAGTGAGTGAGTTTTTAATGCAAGTTTTGAAAGGATCAGTTCAGGTAGACTGACTATAACACTTTTGCGTTACTAGTATTCAAAAATAGAGGTCAGTTAGAACCCCTGCTTTGATACCACTTGTTGGTCCCGAAAGGCGCTTACACACGTAGAGGGGGGGGTGAATACGTGTGTAGAGAAGTATTTAACTTCTTTAATGAATTTCGGCCATTTTAAATGAGTGGACGCTTTGAAGCTTGGTGAAGCGTTCAAGGCTTCCTGCTCGTGTAGTGAATAGACGCTTTGAAGCTAGGTGAAGCAGTCAAAGCTTCTATGCTGTGAGTAACTTGTGCGGAATGTGGTGAGATGGTTATAACTTTTTCTTTGCGATTAAAAACAGTTTTCTATTTAAAGCGTGTGTGTGTGTGATGAAAATCAAAGCAATAATGAACTTAAAAGTAAAGAGACAACCAATTTTATAGTGGTTCGGAGTACCCCTCCTACGTCCACTCTTATCCTCGATGGGATGAATACCTTCACTCGGTATCCCTTGTTTTATACTTCCAAGGGGAAGTGATTCAAGGCTAGTAACAAACTTGTCCTTGAATCCTCAGAGATTTTACCGGCTCTCGAGAAACCTTACAACAACACACTCTATTACAAAAACTCTACAACCTTTCAACTCAATCTATTCACTCTAGACTTGGGTTTTGGGGTTTTTGGATTTTTGTAAATATGAGAATCCTTTACAATTAATTCACTGGTAAAGGAATAAGGATTCTCAAAAAGGACTAGGCTTTGGATATGAGAGATTGAACCTATAATTAGAGATAGTTGCAATACTTAAGAAATAAGTTCTTAAGGACACACTAAAGTGAAGCGCTTTGAAAGAACTTTGGGCTTGAGAGAAATTTTGCTTGAGTTCTTAGATTATGAATGCTTGAATTATTTCTACGTGCGTCACCTTTTAATGTGTGCAACTTCTCCCTTTTTATAGTAAGGAGCCCTACTTTCCGTTGAGAAAGAAGAGGTTCCTTGTTCCTTAATTTCCGGATATGTCAGCGTGTCAGTCTCTTTTCAGCTTTGTCAGGAGTAGGAAGGGATGTTCGCCGCACCTAAGGTATGGCGACTTCACCTACTTAGACTGTTGCTTTATCCGTTGTGTAATGGTGTGCTGACACATCAGATCAGAGTCAGCCATGTGTCAGGAATTCAAATCTTGAATTCTCGGTCAACTTTATCATTGACGCTCTTAAAATGCAGCTTCGTATCTGAGACGCTTTGGATGAGCTGACTTGTGAGCGCCCGCTTCTATTGATTTGAAGTCGGCTTTAGATGTCTTCATGATGTTCTGACAATTCTTTCTTTCTGGCTTGTTTACAATTGAAGTCGCTTTGCTTCCTGACTCTTTGCGAACTTCAATTGCTTTGTCCTTTGCGCTTCTAGACTAATAATATAAGCTTCCTAACAAGTAAGCTTCGCTAGGATCAACTGATCTAGATTTATCAAAAGTAATAAGGGAAATGACTACACAATGAGGGTTTTGGAATCGAATCAAAATAAGTTATTTCGAACTTGATCCAAGTTCCCCCTTAACATAATATCCCAACATATATCACTAAGAAAATATTTATTAGAAATCAGATTCTTGTGTCTTTTTCAATGCGATAAATTCGAAATAAGATTTATTTTCGATTAAATTAATTTAATTAACAAAAATAGATGACATGTTAGATTTTGAACCCTAATTTTATTTTGCACTAGAAGCTCAAGTAGTAGAGAGTTATAGGACTATAGGACGAGAGTATCTAATAAAAAAATTATAATTGTGAAAGACATCTCAATTTATATTTTGCACTTTTTAATTTTTATTTTAAAATATATTTATGTTTATACTCATCATTGTAAGTAAACGATTCATAATTAGTTTTCATATTTTTATAATTTGGCCATTCTTGATTTTTTGTTAACTTAGATATACACTACTCCCTCTGTCCTGGAGACACAGACACATTTCTTTTTGATATGAGAGTTAAGACGAAAGTGTTTAGTGTTTAAAGTGTATTGTGTAGAAGGATGTAATGTGGTTTATATATATAGGCATATTTTAAAACTAAACAATCATAGATGCATAAAAAATATTATGTTTGATCTTAAATAAAAGATCGTATCAATAACTTTTGATTTGGTATAAAAATTATAATAATCGGAGAACAAACGATCAAGTTATGATAATTTAAACTTTTACATTTAAAATTATATCGGGATACATGCTGAGAGGTGAGTGGATGATGAGATTTAATTAGGGAATGTGAAGTGTAATAAGAGAATACTAATTGCCCAATAAGAAAATGTGTCTATATCTTTGAGACGACCCAATAAGAAAATTATGTCTATATATATTTCTGAGACGGAGAAAGTATATTTTTATGGTAGTTGGAGCTTAAAGTAATAGGTGATCCAACATAAAAAAGAAGAAATAAATAGTGAAAATGTCTTTCCTAAAATGTTACTCTCATTCGATTCTAAGTATATATAATTCGAGGAATGCTCTTCTTGGTCATAGTTGGCGTGACGATGATCTATTTAAGATTTTTTTTTTTTTAAATTTAAGAAAACTATTATAAATAAATATCTTAAAAATGAACCCCAACAAAAAAACTAAAACTTACTAAAAAAATTAAACCATTAATGGAAAAGTTATTAACGTAGCACCACGTCAGCCATATGAAGCGGTGGATAAGGGAGTTTTACCGTAAGTAATACATAGAAAATTATGTTCTTAAATAAAAACTATCGTAATAAAAACCATCTTAATGATTACTTTTTACGATTTAAAAATAATCATATGCAAACAACTTTTTGATTTTGTAATAGAAATATATAATACGTGCTTATACATCTTCAAAGATGATTTAATTTGATTGATTATATCATAATAATATATAAATGATGATTATCAATATTATATGATTTTCAAAAAATATAATTAAGATTGGGAAGTATATTTTGTTTACTACAGCTCATCTTTTGTCTACTCTTCACATCTAATTGTTAAAATTTAGTCAAATTGATGAAGTTAATAATTAATAATATTAATTTAAAAAAAATTTGTTTCATATTATATTAACATTTAAAATAAATTACTCATGTATAATAGAGATTATACGTGCAACGCACGTAATCACTACTAGTTTAATAAAAGTTGTGTGTTGTTTTTCTTTTATATCGTGGGTACTCGCAAAAACTAGCGTGGAGCATTTACAAATGTAAAGACTTGCATGATTATTGCCAGTCCTTCATTTTATTTAAATAGTAGTAATATTTTTCTTTTAAAAATACCTTTTCTAAATGAAAACTTAGCCCATGTTTGGTTCAAGTTTTTTTTGGTATGGAAAGGGAATCAAGTAATTGATTCCATTACATTTTGTTTGGTTTGAGTAATAGGTTATTCATTTCCCTTACTTGAGGGTAACTCAATCCATTACATTATTACCCCTCAAGAAGGAGGGAAAACAAGGAGAAATAGAATCCCCTCACAAGTGATTCCATTTCTAATATTGAACCAAACACTCAATAAAAGTAACCATTATTATTACCATTCTCTTACTTGACTTGATTTCATTCCCTTTCCGTTACAACTT